>VDFB02089233.1:0-25521 GCA_007258455.2 Sequoia sempervirens | reverse complement strand
AAGTAGGAAGTGTCAGAATTGGCCCAAAGCACAAGCAATCCTCGTCTCCTGGACCTTCTGAGCAGTTCTGTGATGTTTATTCATTGATTCAGGCATGGATTATCAACTTGGCTCGGATGACTCTAAAAAAACTGACTTGAAACTCTTAAAATGATGACCTCATGAAACCGTTGCATGGAGTCAAAACCCTAAAAACTAGCAAACTACTGGGGGTCCCCATTTGCAATGGGGCGATGTGTGAAAAGCTCACAACAGCACCCTGCCCCTGTCCTCTCAGTATATTGTGTGCCCTTCACTAGTGGCTGCCATACTTCTATGAGTTCTAGCTCTACTTCTTTCTTGCATTTGAACTTCAACATCATAGCTATCACTACTCTCACTGTTGCTCATGGTTTCTTTTTGTTAAGAATTTAAAAGAGAGTTGCAAGTTCAAATGAAAGAAAAAAATAAAATCACAATGCCCTCCCTATGTGTTAATTTTTTTTGAAAAAGACTAAAGAAAACATGCAAAACAAATGTAAGATGAAGAACATACCTCTAATGAGTGGATTTGATGCTCCAGTCTACTTTTCCAACCATTGTTTTTGTCTTGCTGCTCTTTAACATAAGTTTGCAAATGTTAAAATGAGAGTTTTTTGTTTTTGTTTTGATAGGTGAATTAGGTTTAGTTTTTGTTTAAAGGGGTGGGCGGGTCCTTGTGGGCCCAACCATCCCTTATTTTTAATTTAAAATGTGTTTAAAAGAAGAAACTCATGTCAAATGTTGGGCCATAGGGGATGGCTAGTCATCCCTATGATAGTTAGGGGATGCTTGGACGTCCCCTAGCCATGTTGGGGACGGCTAGCCGTCCCCTAATGTCCCCTACACATTCAAGGGTGTTTATGAAACATTTCCTAAATAAGTCATGAAAAGGGGATGAGGAGGGGATGTTTCCTAGGCGTCCTTGCATCCCTGAAACATCCCCTATAGGAAATAGGGTTTCCAGGGTAGGAGACACGTCCCTAGGGAGCATTGTTTTATTAATTATGTCCAAAACCTCCTAAGGTGCGTTCTTATAGGCATTTTGAACCTTTTTTGACTTGACGAGCTTTATGGCCATTTGGCCTTATCTCATGCCCCTTGGTAGAGGTTTTATCCATGTGTTTTGCATATTTTTCCCTAACAAGATTAGCACTTCTGCTGAGTATGACCTTTTTTGGCATTTTCAAAAAATTGCTTTCTTCATGGTGTGTTCTGAACATTGTTATGGCCTATTCCTTATGCTTCCAAAATCCAAACTATTGATCAAATTTGATTAGGCCACACACAACAGGTAAATGGTCTTTTTGATGCGTAACCGGGTCCAAACTTGTAATGTCCCCAATTTAGCCCTACACTCTTCATTTGGGTTTAGCCTATTTCTGGAAGCTCGTAGGCTAAGCTGAAGCTCGAAATTAGGGTTTCCAAACTTCTTGGAGGACGTTTTCGTCTTTTTGCGGAGCTTGCACTTGGAAATGTTGAACTTGGATTGCAGATTCCTTCTGGGTTTTCTGAGAGCTTCGCGTTGGTGGTTTCGGTTCGGCATTCTGAGCACTTTTGAGAATTTACTATTTTTAGTAAATTCTATTTCTGGCAGTGGTCCTGTTGACTTCGGCTTGGTTGGCTCTCATCTTCAGTATGTTCAATTGGTTTGATCAATCTTGACCTTGGGAAGCATTTTTGGTGAGATATCCAGTTGATTTTAAAATGTTATACTTTAATGCTATATTTTATTATTGAGACCCCTTGGCCTAGTGAAGCAACTTTAAGTTGTTCATAAAAGGGGGATTTTGAGGGGTGGCGCCTCATGGAGTTATTTTATTATATTCTAAGGTCCAAAAATCAATGTTTGAAAAGGGACGCCCATCTTGAGGAGAAGATTAATTCAAATTAAAGTTAAATTGCCTTGAGAAAAGAGACGCCATCTTTGGAGGGAAAAGGAGTTACTTCAAATTTGAAAATTAGGGTTTCTAGAAGCTTCTGGAGAGTTTTCACAAAGTTATAAAAGGAGAGCTTGGGCCTTCATTTGGGCATCTGATATCTTGAGTATTGTTATGCTGCCGAAATGGTTGCTGGATTGCTTCGAGGAATGAATGCCTCCTAGCTTGGGCTCGACTTCGTGCTTGAGAGATAGCACCTAGTAGAGAGGTTTGCTTGTTTTGAGTGAATTTGTAGTGAGGTTTTGCATTGTTTTGATGATCTTGCATTTTGTAGTTGAGTACTTGCATTTTCTGTCATATTCTAGAGTTGCTGAATATCATAGCTGATTCGAAGTTTCATTCATATATCAAAAATAAAAAAAGATATTGTTCTGGGTGTTGGTCATATCATCTTCTCTACTTGGGGCGACCTTACTTGCAAATTTGTGGGATTTTTAATGAAGTTTCTGATTTTATAAAGCAAATTCGTCATTCCTTGAAAGCCGTACTTTCTGGAGTGCTTTGGGATCCATTCCATTAATTAATAGCCACTTTTAGCTGCCCTTTCTCATTACTAAACTAGGCGCCATCATTTTGAGGGTCTATTGCATCAGATTTGAAGTCGTTTGGGTTAGAAATGAGTGAGCTATGAGCATTTTGAGAGGATTTTGTGTTGCTGGTCTATCATATCAGACTTGAGAAAATTGTGTATGAGTGAAGGGTGGGTGTTAGGAATTCATATTTGATCTATTGGAAGATATATTTACTATTGCAACACTTTGCGGAGTTCTAATCCTTGATCTTGCAGGCACTCTTCAATACATTGTAAGCTGCACAGTAGTACTGTCAGCATTTTCTTAGTCTTGCTTTATCATACTTGTAATGCCCAATGGATAAGTGGGAAGAGGCTGGTCACCATCTACAATTGAATTGCATTGTAATAACTTTACATCTCCGGCCCCATGGTAGTTCCATTCTATCTCAAGTTTGAGCACATTCCTCGGGTGTGCTAGAGCCATCGGTTGCATTTGTATTTCTTTAAATCTCCACCATGGTCGCCATTCCATCTCCCAAGGGGCAAGTGTTGGTTTCCAGTATACATACTTGGTGTTGAGTTACCTTCAAATTGTTTTGATTTATTGTATCGACGATCCTCTGCCATAGACACTTCTCTCTCTCTGTTGTTGGATTGAGTGCGATTCTTGGCAAAGAGTTATATTGTAACTACTGATTTGATTTATCTAACCTCTAATGGGTGCCTCCCTTTATGTTGTTGTAATTTATCTTCAAAATTTGAAAATCTATCCGTTCTTTACATGTGTGTAAAACCCTCAATGGCATGTGTTATTCATCTTTTTGGTTATTTTTTGTTTGAAACTTCTGATTTTTCCTTCCAAAACTATGCTCAAGGGTCAAATGACCAGTCTTTTGTTTTTACAAAATTCAGTCTGATTTGCTCATTGGTGTCCACCTAGACTAGGATTGACCATTTTCTAAGTTTTTTGTGACTGCATTGTATGAGCATGTGCTTAAGGTGTATTCAACCATGTTTTGTTTCATTTTTTTCATCTTCCTGGACAACAGTGAGCTTGGGCATTGACTATTCCTTATTTGCATTTCTCAAACCCTATATATCTTTGAAAATCCACCACAAATTGATGAAAGATAGGCTGTAGACAATGCCTGCAAGTTGCAATGATGATATGTTGATGTCCAAACCCTACAAATGTGCTTCCAATCATGACTAATGATGCAACAATCCTTCCAACAGCAATTGGAGGTACAGCAAAGATGCTGCAATGACTAGGGTATGTTGGTGTTTATTGCCCTTTGAATCATTAGGAACCTACAACAGAGCCTAAAAAACTTGCTTAAGGTTCTTTGCTTCTTATCTTTGCAAACTAGTTGTGCTCCAGTGGTCTGAATGTCCAATTTTTATCTCATCTCTGCCTTTCCGCTCCTGTCTGAGCTTTGATCTTCTTCTTGACTAATGTGTTGGAAAGCATTCACCATTGATTACACAAAGAAACTGTTTAGAGCTTGAAAAGATGACATTCAGGACCATGATGAAGCAGGATTCAACACTGATACACTGAACAAAAAATTACATGAATATTTATATTATACGAATTTTTTTTGTATGGATACAACATAAACTATTCACCAGAATTAACAAATCTTGTCAGCATTATTGATAGCTCATAAAAAGACCTTGTATATTGCATATGCACATGGAATAGGACATGGAAGGTCATCACTATAGACAAGCTATTATCTTCCTCAAATGTTAAGCTCCTGGTGGCAGTGGTGATCAATCAAATTCCTTCTTTAGGCATAAAAATTAAACAAGGATTGTCCAATCATTTATTATTCTGTCAGATATGTGAACCCTCTTTGCATAAGTAGAAGTAAGTAGCAAAAGCAAAAGGTTTCTCAAAAATAATATTATGTTCTCTCCTTATTATTCCTACACCAAAATATTTTATTCACATGGAACATCTCTCAATGCTCATAATTATTAATCAATTGGTATGATGAATACCAATTTACCTAATTAAATACCAGTTGCCCTATCTCTTCATAATTAGATTGATCATGTATGCCTTATACACTTCATATACCAATAAAATCAAATACAAGAACAAATAGTCAGGGACCCATCATCTGTCTTTCTTTCTCTTTTTAAGCTAAGCTGCCAAATCGGCATCAGCTATGGGATGGGTATATGGGTACAGTATGCCTGTGTGGCAAATATTTTGGAGGGGGTAACGTGTGTCTTGGATATGTCCGTACCTAAAAAATAAAAATAATATAATAAAAAAAGAAGTTTAGAATACCATATATATGCTAAACAAAATGACCATAAATATTACAAATTTAAAATATAGTACACTATCAATATAAATTTGTCAAACTTAAATGTCATAATAAATATTATGAATAAATAAGCATTTATTTATTTAGTAAACATTGATTTATTTATTTAAATAAATTAAAATTTGAAATGCAAAAAGTAAACAAATAAGTAATGATAAATCAAACAAAAGTAAACTAATAAAAAAGACAGAAAAAAGAAGAAAAGGAATTTAAAAACTAAAAACAAAAGGTAAACAAAATAAACTAAGTTATTGAATAAACTGAAACAAAATACTTGTACCACAAAACTGTGGGAGTAAGACAAAGATTTCATAGGGTGTTTTGTTTTACATCTAATACTTCAATAAATAAGCTGAAGCAAATATTCAAACTGATTGTAGTCCAAGACATTTGAGCTTTTCCATTTGTATAAGAATAATGTTTAGGGGTTTTTGGGAATAAAGAATGTTGTTTAAGGTTTTCTCGAGGTGAAGAAGTCAACAAAATTTGTGGAAAAAACTGCCCAACTTCGGAATCGTGTTGGAATCTGCTTGGAAATGCCATGTAAGCCTCATAATCACCCAAGAGTTTGGTGGGCAATTACTCAAAACGATTCAGGCACAAGAATTTTGAACCTTGCCTGATTCTACAGCAATTTGGTGCAGATTTTGATTTTGGGACATTTTGTACCTAGGATCGGCCTAGTTTTTGAGCAATTCAGGAACATAGTTCTTAAGAAATAAAGCAACCCCTATGCACTTTATTCCACACAGCCCCCAAAATAGCACTCCTTGTTTACATTCAGCCTTATACCACTAACAGTAGGCACTATTTTTTGTTAGCCAAAGGCTACGAATGACATCTGTAAGTAATTCCAGTATCCACAGAATTAAAAAACAGCTTACGGAATTTTAGAGTGCTCATTCTTTCCTCTACTTGTGCATGATATATTATAACTCTTTGAATCTATACATAACATTAAGTCTATAATAATAATAATAATAATATCTCTGAATTTGCCAACAATTGTCAACAAACATCACAGCAATGAATTTCCATAATATATCCATTTGCATCCACAGATCAATAATTAATATAAACATGCAGGCATCCCCAACTACTATCAAAGAAAAAATCCATGCAAAGGGAAAATATTAACCTTGCACCAAAATTTTTTGTGTGGATTGTTAGAATTGTGAATAAACACAAGACATGGGATCAAACAACGAACAAAAAAACCTTCCACACAAGAGAGATGCAAACAATATCTGCTATATTATCAACTAGAAAAACTTACTGAACGGACCTCAAGAATCTTCAAGGAGATTGAGAGATAATACAATGAGGTTTGACTGCTTCATAGGAGCAACCCAAATGATAAAGGGATTAGATCATGACAAATGTCAACATCCTATGTGATGAGACATAATGATCTAATAATTGCTCACTTTAGTTAACATAAAAAACTCTCGTAAGTTTATCTTAAGTGCATAAAATGAATTAGACTAATAATCAATTAAATATTAATTAATTATTAGCTAATACATGATTACTCTAACAACCCCCCTAAGATGAACTTAGGGAGTAGCTAAAAACCCTAAAAATTCAATGCATAAAAAGCAAAGAATGAATGACGGGTCTTGAAAAATAGGGCCTGATGAGGTACCCATGTAGAAACAATCTAATATCTCACAACTGGAGTAAAGGAGAAAACCTCATGGGAAAAACTCCTTTCCAAAAGAGAGAAAGGCGAATGAAGGATTGAAAAAGCCTCCAAACCAATGTCCCAAAAAGAATAGGAACATGAAGAACATCGCACTGTTGGCATTTCAATTCGCACCTCTGGAATGCGGATTAGAAACGGATAGCTATGCATAGATAAATTGCTCTTCAAATTAGGAGGGGAAGCTCCCTTTTTGCTGATGTTGCTTAAAAGAAAGTAAACTAAAACTAGTTTTCCTATCTTTTTGTTCAGCTAAGAGCACAAGGTTATAAAACTCAAGCGTTGTTGTGACCTTTTCACACATCGCCCCATCCAAAATGGGGACCCCTTAATTTTTGCTCCATTTGGGTCTTTTGGTTTGGTTTTTGGTTGGTTTTCCTACTGTCTCTCTTGGTTTCGTCTATCTTTTCGGGGATGTGCCTGTTTGAATGGAAATTTTGGCTAAGTCTATAAATTAGGGTTTTGAATCTTCAAGCCAGTTTGAGGTTAATTTGAGTGAGTGAATTGAAGTCTGAGCTTGGCATTGTAATCAAAAGGCTTCCAGTAGGTTCCTAGCAAAATTTCACTGAATTCTGACGACTTACTATTTTTAGTAAGTGCTTAATTTGTGACATTTTCTCAACACTTTTGAAATTTTGACTGCTACACTGCATTCATAGCACCTTAAGCTACCTGCCAACAAATTTTGAGCTGAATCTGACTTGTTATTTTTAGTAGTCATGGCTTCAGAAGCCAATTTTAGGGTTTGCATTGCCCTTTTTCAATGCATGTCTGGAGAATCATTCTGGGTTTTTTGAGACCTTCGCGATAGTATAACATGCAAGCCGAGATGATAACTTTCAACAATTTTGACTTTGAGAGCCATTTTTAAGGTTTGCATGTTGGATCTCTCAATGCGTGTTAGGATATTCTTTATGGGTTTTTCGAGAGCTTTGCAACAATGTGATATGCAAGACAAGCTGATCATTTTTTAGGAACTTACTATTTTTAGCAAGTGCTCGCATGTAGACCAATTTTATGGGTTTTTTTGGGTTTTTTAAGATCTCTTGGGCAATATGACATGCAAACACATCTGGCAGGTGGTTGGTTACTTTTTCAGGCATTTACTATTTTTAGTAGGTTCACTCTAGCAGCTCCCCAGCACTTCAATTTCACAAACAGAGCAACATGAAATAAAAAAGGGTCAAACGGAAGCCATTTGAGGCACATGCAAGGCAGATTAGGGTTTCCAACTTCAAGACTCAAAATGAGGGGTAAAACGCTAGAATCTTTGAAAACTGATGTATCCCATCACGATCGGCATCCTTCAAGCAATCCACTGGTGAAATTTGAGCGCAATCCAAGTACTTACTATTTATAGTAAGTCACCTCCAAAACTGGGCTATAAATAGCAGGTCAGCATGAAGCACCAGTGTAAATAGGTCAAACAAGTCATGAGGGTTAGGGTGAACAAGTTTCAAGCCTTGAGAAGTTGCAAAACTTTGAAAATCACAAAGGCTTTAGAAATTGCTAAAAATAGTAAACAGGAGCAAGCAGGGTTGGAAATTTTCTAAGTCTCCAAAATTGGCAGGAGCACCTTGTAAATGCGCCCAACTTGGAGGGTGAAGGAGAAAAACATCTAAGTCCAAAACTAGCAAGCCACCCCCTCATATGCGCCCAACTTCAAGGAGACTAAGGAAAAGTTGCTAAGGTGTTGAAGATTCCTTGACATCACCTCAAATGCGCCCAATTCAAGGAGGTGGCTGAGAAGTTTTCTAAGTGTTAGGAATTGGCAGTGGACCCTCCAAAATGCGCCCATGATGAGGCAGGGTGATGAAATTTACCTAAGTATTGAAGAATGGCAGGAGAAGGGTTCAAATGCGCCCAAGTCATGGAGGGGGCATTAAAATATTCTAAGGCGTTGAAAATTCCTCCACCACCCCTCAAATGCACCCAACATGACATGGAGATGGAGAAAACTTTCTAAGGCAAAGACAATTCCTTGACCCCACCTTGAACGCGCCCAAGTCAAGTAGATGTCATAACTTTTATCTAAGGCCTGAAAATTGGAAGCCACCTCATGGAAATGCACCCTAGCAAGGAGTTGACTTGGAAAACGTTTCTAAGTCATGAGAAATTCCTCCACCACCTAGCAAATGTGCCCAAGTTAAGAAGGAAGCTTAGAAATTTGTCTAAGGCATGGATAAACTGGCAGGACAAGACCCCAAATGCGTCCTTGGCAAGATAAGAGGCATGAGAAATTTTCTAAGTGTTTGTAAATGGCAAAAGGCCCATCAAAATGTGCCCAAGTTGATCTAGGATGAATGAGGTTTTTCTAAGGCATTGAGAAAGGAAGCATCACCTAGCAAATGTGCCATCATGAAGAAGAGGTGAGAAAGTTTGGCCAAGGCAAGCAAAATGGAAGCTTGACCCCTAATATGCACCCAGAGCTTGATGGAGATCACTTGAAAATTTTCTAAGTCAAGAAAATTCCTCCACCACCCCTCAAATGTGCCCAATCTTAGGAGAAATAAGGTGAAGATTTTTTAAGTTAAAATGAAATTCCTTGGCTACCCCTCAAATGTGCCCAGGTTAGGTGAGGTGACATCTCAAGATTTCGCAAGTTATAAATTGAAGGTTAGAAGGGTTAAATGCACCCATCCTGAGTAGGGAGGTGTTTGAAAATATTCTAAGTGAAGAAAAATTGCCTGACCCTAGCTCATATGTGCCCAAAGGAGGAGAGGTAAAAATGAACCTTAGTGGGAAATATTTTTCAAAGGTGGAAAATAAAAAATTAAATGTACCCCTTCACATGTGTACACATGAATATTACATTTTTTGAAGGGAAATTTTTTTCTGGGTCATGGATAATTTATGAGGGGAATAATCTTGAATCTTTTCACTTCTTACTTGACGAGTTTAAATTGGAGATTTTAAGTGGGCACCTGGTTGATGAAGTTTTCTAGACAAAATAAAAAATTTCTAAGGCAAAGGGAGAAATATTTTTTGAAAATAAAATGCCTTGGCTTATAAATTGAAACTGGATACCTAGATGATTTTTGATGGGGGAATAACCTTTCCGAGCCAGAGTGAATATGAAGTAACAAGATAAACGCCTCAAGTCATTTTGGGGTAAATTTTCTAAGGCATGATTTAATATTTTCCAAAGGATGACTTCAAAATGTAGATGAAGTGAGGTACGCCTATGATAGAGGGTGGAATTTTTGAAATCCTAGAAGTCAAATATTCCAAATTTTAGGTGACAAGTGTTGCAATTGCCAGAGGAGGGAAAAGTGGAAATTTAAATGAATTAGCTAGAATTAGCCTCTTCTAGAATTCGACTTGGCTATAAGAGTTGAGGCAAATTTTTATTTTCTTCATCAGTTGCTAGAAGCAAATTTGAATTTTGCAGGTGAAGAAATTCGAAGTTGGGGAAGAAGTTGAGAAAAGTTAAAAAAATTTCTAAGTGTTGGAAAGAGGTTGCTGGAAATTCTTGAGGTTTGAAGTTTGAAGATTCAGTGCTGAAGCTTCTCGTTTTAAAAATTCGCTCTATCTACTGGTAGTCTCGAAGGGATATTATTTTTCTAAGTTTTATTTCTAATGACTATTTTTCATTTATGTAGGATGGCTGAAGCAGATAGAAGAGCGACTGGCAAGGATACTAATGCTGAATCTAGCTAAGAAAATGCATCAAGACAAGCTGTAATCAAGAAGTTGAGCAAGTCTTTCCTTCCAAAGTCGAAGTTTTCTTCAAAGTTGGGGAAGTTGAGTGATACAAACCTTGGCTCTTTCTATTTGGAGGCTTTCAAAAGGTGAATGTTGGGGATAGGAGGCCATCATCCATCAGTTACTTCACACAATATTATCAAAAGTGGGCTTTATGCAGCTGCTGGTTTTCCACCAGCAATTTAGTGTCTTGAGCTGATAATGGAATGTGCTAATTGTTACAATTCAGAGTGAAGAACTATCGTTTCACCTAACGGCAAGTTGTTTGCCAACCTCACGCCTGAAGCTATTGGAGAAGCATTTGAAATTCTTGCCTATGAGAAGATGGTTTACAAGACGAGAGAAAGAGCTGAAAGAATGTATGCTTCTACCTTTGAAAGGTGTGCTAATATGTTAAACTCTCGCTGGATGGTAAAGCCTAAGCCCACTCACACAAAGCTGCCGAAATAGATAATTTCAGATGATTTGAAGCAAGAATATTGTGACTTGATTATGATGCTCAACAGAGTTGGAGGGAGCCCCTAATCATTCATCTTTGAGCCATGGATGTTTTACTACATCAACCTTGTGTTGGAGGGAAAAGAACATGTTAACTGGGTGGTAATGATTAGCGATAATTTGCATGAACAACTCAGAAGTGTGAGAAGAATGAAGACATTTTATATGAGCTAATATATCATCTATATGCTGGCTCAAATGACAAAGTACAGAGGGATATCATACAAGGAGCCAATTGGGTGTGGCTCTCAACAATTCAAGATACATGAAGCTTGTCCGCAACTACATTTGACAAGCACTTCCCACTACAAAAGAGTCAACGATGCCTTCACGATGCATATCCCAAGGATGCTTCAATAGAGAACTCATCACAAAATATCAAAGGAGGCTCAGGAGTTGATTGAGAGGTATGGATGTTGGTTTATCCAATTTCCGAAATTCACTTCCATTAGGCTGCAAGGGTTTTCATCTTATCCATACAGATTGCCCCAATACCCCACAAACAAGATTTTGATGCTAGAAATATCTAGGCAGCTCATTGCCTACGATAAGATTCAGAAGAAGAAAAAGAAAGGAGGACTTGACTTCCCTATCATCATGGGAAATTTAGATGAAGTTTGTCCTACATTGCAGGCAGTATTATGATCCCCATAGGAATATCAGATGGATATTGGTTGAGGAGTTCAGACATAAGGCACACATTGAGTATTTCTAGGCAAGTGTGTTGGATGATGCTGAAGTGAGGAGAAGGATGTTTTCAAGGATACCATTGAACATGATTAGGGAATGTGAAATTGTTCTGATGCCAGACCAGGTTGGTGAGGATGTGAATGTTATGCAGGTTGATTATGAGACAGTGAGGAATACACCATTCCCACTTCCGGATTGGTTGGAGCTAGAGATTACAGATTTGGATACGCTTTGCATGCTAGTCTTGACATTCACGCGAGGTTGGGTAGAAAAGCATGTGAATAGGCTTAAGAGCAGGTCAATTCCTCTTACTTATAACTTAATGGGAGATCGTAGACTGCCAACTGTTAGGAAGCAGAAGCAGGTTGCTCGAGCTCCAGAGCCACGAAGAAAAGAACCAGTCTAGCCGAAGCCTCAAAGAATTGAGGCATCGCATACGCCATTGAGGGCTCACTCTCCGAGTGTGCAGGAAGTTTCACTGTTTGCAGATTAGAGAGCGAGGTTGAATGAAGATTAGGAATTATAGGTGGAAAATCAGCCACCTCATAGGGAGTCTGTTGGCCAGAGTGTCAACGCACCTATAAGAGAGAACCAACAGGAAGAGGAGGAAGGAACAGCCATAGATACTCGCTTCTAGCATGAGATTGATGTAGCATTAGAGGATGACACTACTACAGGGCAAGAGGCCCAAGGTTCGGGAGATACTTAGCCTATAGAGGTTGATGAACCTCGTCAGAATGACGAAAGAGAAGAAGTTTGTGAAGAGGAAGCAAGGGATGAACAACCATTCATTATTTCTGACTTGCAACAGGTGGTGCTAGATTGGCTAAGGGATAGGATGAGAAGGAACCGCATTGAAGAGACCGATCCAACAATTGAGATGGAAGAATTTTTGAGTAGGATCAGTGCACCTCCAACAAAGAAGAAGGCTAGAAAGTTCTCGAAGATCTCAACAGATGAAGATGGCTCTCGCACGCTTCACGTGGTTGTACCTAGGGTCGAGTGCAATCGAGATGAGGTTCCGAAGAACTATGTGATCACTACCATGGAGTTGGGCCGCCCCACTAGAGAACAGATAATTGAGGAGTGTGATAACTCCTATCAGGCACTCAAGGACAGGCTGCTCTGAACCAAAGGCAAGTATAAAAGATTGAAGGAGCACAAAACATTGATTGGTTATGTACAACACTTGTCTCGTCCTTGTGGGCAAGAGAATCCAGCAATAGAGCTCCCAACTGAGTTTCCCAGAGAGTCAATTAGCGGCTTGGAGGACTTGAGGAGGATGGCACAGGAGGCAGATAAATGGGTTGCTAATGTTTGCACTGAGACGAAAAAGTTTATGGGAGATCTTGCCCATTCCTATCAGCAGGCCGTTGGCATCATGGCACGAATGGACACAGTTGATCAGGCTTGGGGTGAGGCTCGCATCTATTAGAGCAAGGTTGTTCTTCGTCTAGAGGCTTTGATGCTTACGCCCTTGCAGACTTTGGTTGAGGGAGGCATAATTCAGGAAGGTGATAGGTATGACTTTACCAGCTGGTATTCTCTAGTGGTCATGGGCCAAGGTTTCTTTGACACAACACAGGCTGATTTGGTTAGAATCAGAAAGGCTATGGCGAATATTCTTGACGGAGTGCTGAACACACTTGAGGCTATCTTTGCTAGGAGACTGACTTCAGAGGAAGTGACTACATATGGTTTGAAGAGTAGATTGGGGCCTTTCTTTTCTGAGGTGAAGACTTTTGTTTAGGATGATTTTGAAAATGCCTCGACCCTCTCTAACATTATTTAGAACACTCAGGATGCTCTAGTTGCTTGGAGGAAATCTTGTACTCGACATGGGCAAATAGTTACGGTGCGGGAATTTTAGCTTGATAACATCCCGCCTATTTTAGTTTAGGAAGTTGAAACAGTGCTAGCTAGATTCGTTGATTTTACAATCAAGGAGAAAGAAAATGGAAATGCCCTTTTCGATGATGATCTTCTGGAAGATGATGGTGGGCATTAATTGCCTATGCTATTTTGGGAGTGAGTGGAAATCTTTTGGCTCATTTATTACCCCACTCCTCTTTGTGGCAGTTTTTAGGGTGGATCTTGTTTAGGGCTGAGGTGGCACGATCTGGGCCAGCCATCTGATTGTAATCCGAGCCATCCATTGGACTTAGCTAGCTATAAAAGGGGCATCCCCCCCTCATTTGTACTTCATTAGATTAGATTAACAATCATAGAATAGCAGAGCATAGAGACAGTTAGCATAGTTTGATAGCATAGCTTAGATTGAAGAGGAAGGAAAACTTTCTCATTGAATGCTTTGTAAGAAGTTGTTGTGAACACTCTCATAATAAAGAGTTTTCATTGATGGTGATTTCATCTTTTGTT
This sequence comes from Sequoia sempervirens, assembly GCA_007258455.2. Lineage (NCBI taxonomy): Eukaryota > Viridiplantae > Streptophyta > Pinopsida > Cupressales > Cupressaceae > Sequoia > Sequoia sempervirens. The sequence continues at coordinate 11,733 of VDFB02089233.1, read as the reverse complement.
GTGAGTAGCTAGCAAGGCTCCTTCGTCCTTCCAAATCACTTAGCATTTTAAGTAGAACTTAAAGTAGCTTAGAGTAAAATAGATTTCATTTTATGCAAGTAGATAGTAACTATGGAATGTGGTGTTTAATTTGAATAAGCTTCGCTTATCCATACCACTAGCGGGCTCATTGACGATGTGTTCGCCTTGTGTGGTCGATTGGAACATTGTGGACTTAACTTCAATTACGGTTTGAATGTTGGTATGCGTCGTTATGAAGGTATCTTCATGTTAAGTCGTGATTTGAATATCTCTAGTTACCTCCCTTGAAGATTGCACCGACTTCGTGGAAGCTTTCTAAAGCGAGGCAAAGCGAAGTTTGGTTGAAGTTTGCTAAAGTTGATCCCCACATCCCGCACATTAGAGTAGAACATAGATTTTCTAATCCATGCAGCCATTCAATTTCGTACTTTTCTGGTTAGTATTAGGAAACTTGCACTTCATTGACAAATCTTTCGAACCACGTGAAAACCCTTTAGTCTGTTGTCTGTTGTCTGCTGCCGAACAATTACGTAAGTCCCCTCGTGATACCAACAAATCACAATGAACCAACTGAACCTATTCCACTGCATAAAAGGAATCCTGGAGTTGAACGCATGAACTTTCTTGCAATCTTAGCATGTTGGATACTTTGATCAAGAGAGAATAGAGTAATTGTTGGAAACTTTATTCTGCTGTTTGGTGCGGTTACAAAAAACACATCAACAAGCGACATAGCTGAGATTTTCTGTTTTAGAAGTTCAACTATGACTAAGCCTACTCTAATGATGTTTCTAACTTATCAAGTAAACGCGAAGCAAGAGAGTTAGAAATGGACAAGGAAGGATTTTCTGACAAAATACTTAAATAAACTCTTTTCCAACACACATCTACTTACTTTCAATGCAAGCTAAAATAAAGATCATATAAGCATAACACATAGAACAAAAATCTGAGACATTATATCAGGGCAAAGTAGGCACAAGACTTTATTTTTCAAATCTTAAGAACAAAAGATTACACTTCTGGGACAGTAGGATTGTAGCAAAATAGGTATATAGCTTAGCAAGCAACCATAATAGATTACACAAGACACAAGAACGAAACAATAACTTGCAGCTAAAGAGGCATACAAGTTTGCTCTTACACTAAGTGAACATGAAATTGAACAACTTGTAGGAAAAATAGGCTCAACATTTTGCTATCACAATAACCATTAAAAAAATAATGGGCAAGACTGCCTTTATTTATACACAAGCAGAGGAGTAGGGAACCCTAAAATCTCCTTGATTTTACAACCAAGACTTGCCAACATGCAAGCTTTATTCCTAAAACTAAAACAAGATAAGCATCTAACAACCTATGAAAGCATAAAACAGGGAATTGCACTCTATTACAACTTGTTTTCTTTCTCTTCTTCAAAGAGTGGATAAGAATTGAGACAAGAATAGAAAGAAAGCATGAAGAAAGTTCTAGATGACTGTTGTTTTAAATCCCGACCACATCCGCCAAAAAACAGGAAACTGCATCCCTATCAGGAGCATCAATGCTATCTATAGCAAAGTTCTGCTTTTCTAGGATTTCTGCTCCTTTTGCAATTGATCTCAGAAAATCATTGACCTCATTGGCCGCTTTTTCGAACCTTGCTAACATCATGGAAATTTGACTTATCTTCCCAGCAATAGGATCATGGCTATCACTGCCCCAAACAACATTTTGGCACTCGACTTACACTTCATCAAGTTGCACGTAGCCATCATCATGACAATACCGACAAGGGATCTCTAAAACAAATTCATTTCTGAACTGGAAAGCATCGACCACCCTTTGTCTGTATGCAACTAACTCTTCAGATATCCTTTCATAAGTTCTCACCTTGAAGAGGTGGTGTTCTTTCCATGCAAGGATTTGTCTTTGGTGTTCTCTTGAAACCATGGCACCATATGCTGTATTCAAATCTGCAATGATGATCTCGTGCCTAGGTTTCACCTCTGCTATCAACTGCTCAAATCCTTGAATCCCTTGGCATAGCTCATGGGCATTATACCTTAGCTGATATATTTGTGCAAGAATCTCTCTGCCTCTAGTGATGAACTCCTCAATCCAATCTTGTGTTTGCTTCCCATATATCACCAACTGCCTCAATTGTTGTTGATCAACCGGTGTCCCTAGAACATGGGGCAGCAATTGAGTAGCTTGTGTAGTGTTGTGAACAAGGTTAGATATATATAGCCTGAGTTGTCGGATTTCAGCCTTGAGGTCTGCCTTATCCACTCTATCTTGAAGATTTTCAGCTGCAACTTTGAACAAACTTACATCTGCATGCCTAGTGCTTTTACCTATTGTGACCTTTTCACACATCACCCCATTCAAAATGGGGACCCCCTAATTTTTGCTCCGTTCCTCATCTTTTGGCTTTGGTTTTGTCTCTCTCTCTCTTTTTGTCTCTTTTTGCTGTCTGCCTTTCCGGGATGTGCCCACCTTTGAGCTTAAACGTGAAATTTTGGCTTAGTCTGAGAATTACGGTTTTGAGTCTTTCGGCTAGTTTGAAGCCAATTGGAGTGAGTAAATTGAAATCTGAGCTTGGCATTGTAGTCAGTAAGCTTCCAGCAGGGTCCCAACAAAACTTCATTGAATTCTGACGACTTACTATTTTTAGTAAGTACCTAATTTGGGACATTTTCTCAGTGCTTTTGAAGTTTCTATTCATTACACTACATCCAGGACACGTCAAATTGCTTGTTTGCAAAATTTGAGCCAAATCTGACAACTTTCTATTTTTAGCAAGTTCACCTTCATGAGCTGATTTTAAGGTTTACATGCGAAGTTTTTCAACGCATGTCTAAAGAATATTTATGGGTTTCTGAGACCTATGCGATGATATAACATGCAAGATGAGATGATGACTTTCAACACTTAGCCTTCGGAGGCTATTTTTAGGGTTTGCATATTGGAATTTCCTATGTATGTCAGGTTATTCTTTATAGGTTTCTCAAGAACTTCACAGTGGTGTAACATGAAAACCAGGATCAAGACCTTTTTCAAGAGCTGTCTCTAGAGGCTATTTTAGGGTTTGCATGCAGGACTTTTCAGTGTATGTTAGGTTATTCTTTATGGGTTTTTCAAGAGTTACTCAGTGATGTGACATGCAAGCAGAGTTGGTCACTTTTTCAGAGACCTTACTATTTTTAGCAGGACCATTTCGGCAGTTTCCCAACACTTCAGTATCACAAACAGGGCGACACGTAATAGAAACGGAGTCAAACGGAGATTGTTTAAACAACATGCAAGTCAAATTAGGGTTTCCAGCTTTAGGACCCAAAATGAGAGGTCAAACGCTAGAATCTTCGAAAACCGGTGTATCCCACTGCGATTAGTATCTTTCAAGCTTTCCACTGTTAAAATTTGAAGGCAATCTGAGCACTTACTATTTTATAGTAAGGCACTCCAGAAACAGGCTATAAATAGGAAGTCAACAGCAAGCGCCAGTGTGAATAGGCAAGTCATCCCATGAGGATCACACCAGTCAAATTTCAAGTTAAACGGAGTTGTGGAAGTCCTAAAATCAAGCAGTTACTATAAATAGTAAATCACCTCCAGAAACACGCTATAAATAGCAAGTCAGCACGAGATGGCAGTGTGAACAGATCAACTAGGTCATGAGGATCCTGTGGCGTGAATTCCAAATCAATCCAAGCTTCAAAGGAATGAAAACTAGAAACTTACTAAATATAGTAAAATAGGAGCGAGCAAGCCAGAAAAATGCCTAAGTTTGAGAAAATTCCTTCACCCCTTGTGAAATGCGCCCAAGATGAGACTGGCAGAAGGATGAAAAAAAAGTTTTAAGTGTCAAAATTTCTGCTTGACCCCTCAATTGCGCCCTCAAGGAGAGATGGTGATGGAGAAAATTCTAAGGCATGAAAATTCCTCCAAGACCCCCTAAATGCGCCCTCATCTCAAGGTGGTGATAGAAAAGTTTCTAAGGTGTTGGTTTATTCCTCCTCCTACCCCACCAAATGCGCCCATGATGGAAAGGAGTCTAGACAAATTTCAAAGTGTTGTTAATTCCTGTAGGGGTCTCCAAATGCGCCCAAGTCCTCTAGCCATGGAAGACATAAAAAAAAGTTTCTAAGTCATGTTAATTTCCTTCACCACCCCCTAAATGCGCCCTCATCTAGTCAAGGTGAAGAAAAAGGTGTTAAGGTGTTGCTAATTTCTTCTAGACCCCCTATATGTGCCCATGCTAGTGATGTTATTTGAAATTTTTCTAAGGCATAAAATTCCACCTCTAGAGAAATACGCCTAAGCCTGAGAAGGGATGATAAAATTTGCTAAGGCATGGATAAATTGGCAAGAAGTCAAAATGTGCTAGCTTCATGAGATTGATAAAAAATTTCAAGGCCAAGCAAGAAAATACGCCCAAAGATGAAGAATGAAAATAAATTTGATGGCAAAATATTTTTCTAAGGTTAAAAGTCAAAAATTAAATGAACCCCTTCGTTCATAGACCCATGAATTTGATGCTTTCTGAAGGGAATTTTCTTTTGGGTACTGGACGTCTTCGACGAGAAATGGATTTTAAAATTTTCTACACCTCGCCAAGGATTTTGAGATGAAGATTTTTGATGGGGCACTTGATTGATGAATTTCCTAAGGAAAATTTTAAAATTTTCTAAGGCAAGGAATAAAAGATGTTGTTGAAGATAAAATGCCTTGACTGATGAATTTGAAGTTGATTGCCTAGATGATTTTGATCAAATTCTTCATGAGAATAATCTTCTCGAACCAGAGATGGATGAAATCAAAGTGTTAGTACCTCAGCTGGTGAAATAAATTTCTTAAAGAGGGTGCAGTTGAAGTTAATATTTTCAAAAGATGATACGCCTAGACTAGTGGAGATGAATTTTTTGAAATTCTAGAAGGTCAAAATATTCCAGACGCTAGGTGCCAAGTGTTGTAGTTGCCCGAGGAGGGAAATTCAAATTCTTGCTAAAATTGGCCTCTTTTAGAAATCAACTTGGCTATAAGAATTGAAATGACTTTCATTTTCTTTATTAGTTGTTGAAGTGCAAGCTAAAACTTGGTGAAGAAGTACGACTTCAAGTGAAGGTCACATTGTGAGGAAAGTTGAGTGTGTTGAAGTTGAAGTTGAGCTTTGAGGGTGAATAAGTTTGAAGTTGAGGAGTTGCTGAAGCTAAGTTGGCCGAATTTTTCTTCTGAGTTGCTGAAGCTAAGTTGGCCGAATTTTTCTTCTAACTGCTGAAGTTGTATTGCTGCAAGTGAATTCTTTAAGTACTGAAAGTTCGAAGTTGTTGCAAGAGGAGTTGAGGTTTGAAGTTGGAATTTAGTGCTGCAACTTCTCATTTTGAAAATCTGCTGGCAGCCTTGATGAGATTTTATTTTTCTAAGTTAAATTGCTGATGACTATCTTTTGTTTTTGCAGAATGGCTGAAGTAAGGGCGACTGACAAGGAAAACAATGCTGAATCCAGCAAGGGAAATGCGTCCAGACAAGTTGTGATCAAGAAGCTGAGCAAGTCTTTCCTGCCGGAGTCAAAATTCTCTTGGAAGCTAAGCAAGTTCGCTGACACGAACTTGGGCTCTTTCAATATGGAAGCTTTCAAATGTCGAATGATGGGAATTGGAGGCCATCGTCCTTTGATCACTTATCACAATATTGTCAGGAGTGGACTATATGCAACTGCTGGTTTCCAACTAGCAATTCAATGTTCGGAGCTGATCATGGAGTGTGCTAATTGTTACAATCTAGACAAAAGGACTATCACTTCACCGGATGGCAAGTTGTTCGCCAACCTCACGCCTGCAGCTATTGGCGAAGCATTTGGAATTCCTTCACATGAGAAGATGATTTACAAGACGAGAACGTGCTGAGCGGATGTATGCTTCAACATTTGAAAGATGTGCTGATATGATTAACTCTCGTTGGATGAACAAGCCCAAGCCCACTCGCACAAAGTTGCCGAAGCAAATAATCTCAGATGATTTGAAGCAGGAGTATTGTGATTTGATTATGATGCTCAGTAGAGTTGGAGGATGTCCTCAAGCATTCATCTTTGAGCTGTGGATGTTCTATTATATCAACTCAGGCTTCAACTCATTGCCTATGATAAAATTCAGAAGAAAAAGAAAGGAGGACTTGACTTCTCAATCATCATGGGAAATTCAGATGAGGTGTGTCCTTCACTACAGGCAGCCAAGGAAGCTGAAAATGAGCTTCAGTTTTTCCACTTCTCTTACCACACCGGCAGACAGTATTATGATCCTCACAGGAATATCAGATGGATACTACCTAAGAGTTCGCAAAAAGGTACTACTAAAGATTACCAAGTTGGTGCTGGAGAGGTCAAGTAAGAAAAAGGATGTTTTTGAGATTACCTTTGGGCATGATTAGTGAGTGTGAAATTATTCTAGTGCCAGACCAAGTGGATGAGGATATGAATGTTCTTCATCCAGATTATGAGACAATAAGGGATACACCACTCCCACTTCCAGATTGGTTGGAGCCAGAGATTGCAAATTTAGATACACTATGCATACCAGTCCTGACATTCACTAGAGGATGAGTTGAGAGGCATGTGAATAGGCTTAAAAGCAGGTCAATTCCTCTAACTTATAATTTGATGGGAGATCATAGGACGCCAACTGCTACAAGGAAGAAACAAGTTGCTTGAGCTCTAGAGTCACGAAGGAAAGAGCCAGTTCAGCCAGAGCCTCCGAGAATCAAGATAGCATCACCTATGCCATTGGAGACATGTTCTCCAAGTATACAAGAAGTCTCATTGTTTTTTTATCAGAGGAATATGTTGAATAAGGAACAAGAATTACAGGAGGCAAATCAACCACTGACGGAAGAACTGCTGGCCGTAGGTCAACGCCCACCGCAGATAACCAACAGAATAAGATGGAAGAACGATTATAGATAATGCCTGCTATTTATTTTGAGGCAAGAGCATAGAGGGATGATACAAGCATTCCACAAGAGGCCCGTTTGAGGAGATACTCAGCCCGTAGAAGTCGATGAGCCTTGTCAAGATGAAGTTAGAGAAGAAATTTGTGAGGAAGAAGCAAGAAATGAGCAGCCATTTATTATTTCAGAGTTACAACAAGTGGTACCAGATTGGCTTAGAGACAGGATGAGGAGGAGCCCCGTTGAAGAAACTAATCCAGCAGTTGAGATGGAGGAATTCCTGAGTAGGATCAGTGCGCCTCCGACAAAGAAGAGAGCTAGGAAATTTTCAAAGATTTCAATAGATGAGGATGGCTCTTGCACCCTTCACGTGGCTATGCCAAGGGTTGAGTGTGATCGAGATGAGGTTGTTCTAGAAAATTACATGATCACCACCATGGAGTTAGGTCACCCCACGTGATAATTGAGGAATGATAACCTGACACTCATGACGATTGCTTTGGCTCGAAGGGAAGTACAAGAAATTGAAGGAGCACAAGACTTTGATAGGATATGTACAACACTTGTCTCGTCCTTGTACCGAGAATCCGACTATTGAGCTTTCCAAACTGGAAGCCCTAGAGAACGCTAGTGGTTTGAAGATTTGAGGAAGATGGCACAAGAAGCAGATAAGTGGGTTGCTGGCGTTCGTGCTGAAACAAAAAAGTTTATGGAGGATCTTGCTCATGCTTACCAACAGGCTTCCAACATTATGGCATGGATGGATGCAGTTGATCAGGCTTGGGGCGATGCTCATATCTATCAAACTAAGGTTATTTAGCGTTTGGAGGCTTTGATGCATACTCCCTTATAGATGTTGATTGAGGGAGGCGTGATACAGGAGGGTGATAGGTATGATTTTGCCGGTTGGTACTCTTTAGTTGTCACAGGCCGAGGATTCTTTGATGTAGCACAGGCAGATTCAGCCAGAGTCAGAAAGGCCATGGCGAACATTCTTGATGGAGTCCTAAACACATTGGAGGCTATATTTGCTAGGAGGATGACTTCCGAGGAGGTGACTATTGATGGTTTAAGGAGTAGACTGCCACCTTTCTTTTCAGAGGTGAAGTTTTTTGTTCAAAATGACTTTGAGAACACCTCAACTTTCTCTAGCATTATTCAAAACACTCAGGATGCTTTAGTTGCTTGGAGAAAGTCTTGTACTGGGTATGGCAAAGTGCTTATAGTGTTAGATTCCAACTCCATCACATTCTACCTCAATTCCCGCCTCAGAGGTTGAGGTCATAGCCAGATTCATTAATTTTGCAGCCAAAGAGAAGGAGAATGGAAATGCCTTTCTAGATGATGACCTTCTAGATGACTGATTGTGGGCATTTATTGCCTTTGCTATTTTGGGAGTGAGTGGGAATCTTTTGATTCATTTATTGTACCACTCCCTATTCTGGCAGTTTTTAGGGTTAGGGCTGATGTGGCTTAATTTGAGCCCTCCATTTGATTGTAATATGAGTCGTCCATTGGACCAGGCCATCTATAAAGGGGCATCCTCCCTTCATTTGTACATCATTAGATCAGAGAATAGAGCAGAGAGATTGATAGTGTAGTTGTGATAGCTTAGAATAGTTTGTTAGCATAGCATAATTTGGAGAAGGAAAGTTTTCCTTTGAGAACTTTGTAAGAAGTTGTTGTGAAAACTATTATAATAAAAAGAGCTTTCATTGATGGTGAATTTTTCTTTTGTTATGAGCAGCTAGCAAGATTTCTTCATCCTTTCTACTTCAAGTAGTTTAGATTAGAGTAATTTTCATTTTCATGCAAGTAGATGTTAATTGTGGATTGTGGTGTTTGATCAAGGCAGCTTCGTTTTAATCCATACCACTAGTAGCTTGCTGACGGCAAGTTTTCCTTGTGTGGTCAACTGGAAAACTTTGTAAGTTTAACTTCAGTTATAATTCACGTATTGGCATGCATCGTCTTGATGGTGTCTTTATGTTGAACTGTGACTTGAAAACCTCTCGCCGCTCCCTTGAAGATTGCACCGACTTTGTATAAGCTGTCCAATGCGAGGCGAAACAGAGTCTGGTTGAAGTCTGTTGAGATTGATCCCATGTCCTCCTTTAGGATAGAACCTAGACTTTCTAAACCTGCACTTATTTCAATTTAGTACATTTCTGGTTAGTATAGGAAACACGTACCTCATCGCCAAATCATTTACCTCTCACACGAAAATCCCCTTCCATCATTAATCTGCTGTCAGTTTCCAAGTACTTGTGAACAATTGTGTAAGTCCCCTCGTGAAAACAACAAATCACAACGAACCAATTAAGGGTATTCCATTGCATTATCAGAACCTTGGAGTTGAACATAGGATCTCTCTCGCACTCTTAGTGTACGGGACACGTTGATCAAGAGAGAATGGAGTAGCCTTTGGGTACTTTGTTTTGCTGATTGGTGCGGTCACAAAAATCACATCAACATTACCGAGATTGGCCTTAACCATTATGAAATCATCCACCTCCACTTCATCAATATTCTTATCTTTTGGAGGCATAGCGGTCTCCATAATCATCTCACCATCTAGATTCTTTTCAAAGTGAACTTGTTTCTTTGCTTTCTTCATAGGTGCATCTTGATGAATGTTGTCAAGCTCATCAAAGTTTGGTCGATATGAAAGTTTTCTTCTCTTCCTTCCCAGGGAGCTCTCAACCCAAGACGTGGTGTCTCTATTAGCTTCTTTGGGAGGTTCCGCTGCAACTTCATCAACATCATCTTCTGAATCAATGTGAATTGGTGAAGACCTCAACGATGGTGGAGAATCATGCATCAAGGGCACTACTTCTTGTGGAGTAGACTCTTTTGGAGGAACTTTTGTTGCAATTGTCGTCTGCTCTTGAAGAATTATATTTGAAAAATCCAACCGTCTCTTTAAATTCTTTGTTGTTTTGCTACCTTTTACACCACCTTGAGGATGACTTATAACCTTCATCTATGGTTCCGCTCTAGAAGAAGGAAGAGATGATTGTATTCTTGGCGGCTCTGCTACTGGAATTGCCTTCTTCCTCTTGAGGCCTAAGAAGATCTTGTTGTTCTTAATGACTCGGCTTGTTCTTTCTTCCACTAAGATGCATTCTTTGTTGGACCAATTGACTTGTGGAAGAGGTTGTTGCTCAATTTGATTTTGAGTGTACGTTGAAAGAAGTACATCTCTATCATCATCGGATAATCCCTCAATATCTTCTGACAAGCAGTCTTTCATCTGATGGAGTGTAAGCCTGCTATTACTGTGCCTCCGTACCTCAAACTCATCTTTGCAATTAGCCCAAAAATCTTCAAGTGTGGTCACATGAGCATAGTTCTAACCAAGATGGGACGCGAAGACACCATGAGGGTCGTATGATCATCTCTCACTGAATGGCTTGAGGCCAAAATTAGACAACTCTTCACCCATTAACTTAGCATCTGTTGACGATCTACATCTGTAGATTCCCAACTCAAATGGAAAATTGAAGGCGAGCTTCTTTCGATTTCGCAAGAAAGTGTGAACATCATATACTTGCCTTAGGAACTCCATGAAAACCACTTCATCTGAAGGATACCTTGGCAACATGAGTGGAGCACTGGAGAAGCCGTACACTCTGATGTAAGTGAAGGTAGAAAACTGAATGAACCAATCTGCCCATTCCGCCATCGCTGCCCTGGCAATTGATGAAATCAGTACATGCAACTCGTTGTCTAGGTCTCTTACTGTATACATTGGGAAAGCCTCATTTACCCTTTTGTAATGATGTGTTGGCTCTGAGAACTCCAGCTTAGGGTAATGATTATACACATGCTGCACATCTAGAGTTCCCATAGTGTTCAATCCTTTGAATTTTCCTTGAAAGGCCACTAGATAGACTAGATATGGAGTCATGTGGAACTCGTGGATTTTGAAGTATTCAATTATCTGGTGATGAAGACTATCACTAATCAATGTTGGCCAATCATAGAATTGTGTTTTCTTCATGACATGAGATATGACATAGAACATCCAAGGCTGGAATTTTGTAGCATCTGCTTGACTAGTGATTCGGTTGAGCAGGGTGATCATTATTGCAATCTCATCCTTGAATTCTCCATGTCCGACGTTCCTTGGCAAATTTTTATGTTTCTCTTTCATCCATTTTTGTTCAACTTTCTTGCAATATTTATCCTTGTGCATGTCCCATACCTTTTCACATTCTTCAAAGGAGATGACAACACTTCTTGACCAAAGTGTTATTGAAAAGCATTTTTCAATCATATTTTGTTTGAGGCTGCAAATCACTCTTCCATCTATTATTTGAATCTCTTGTGTAGCTGGATTGTAATGCTTGATACAAGCAATTACGAACTCTAGATTTTGCATTGAAACGGGAATTGATGCTGCTGCAAGTAACCCAGAATGACCAAGGTGCCTGATTGCAACATTGCCTGCATCTTCCAAAGCACACAAATTGAACACTGGTTTGACATGATGCAAGTCAGTTTCAACTGTTTTGATGAAATCATGATATAGCAATGATTTGGTCTTGAATTTTATGGGAGTGTACTCAATACTGAAAATCTTGAAGATTGACTGTAAACTTGACTATGTTTGGACAAGTTTTGCACAAACCCTAAATTTAGGTTGCTGATTTTTCTTCTTCAAATGGGTAAATTTTTCAAAAAAATTTGAGATATGGGTTTTGTAGAGAATTCTATTACAAGAGGACCCAGATTGATCTTTTTTGAAAATTTTGATGGCTAGTTGAAAAAGCAACAAACCCTAAT
>VDFB02089232.1:0-18715 GCA_007258455.2 Sequoia sempervirens | reverse complement strand
TAATCAAATTAATGGAACTATTAGAGTTTTAAATGTGAAGTTTAATGGGAAATTAAAGAAGGATTTCTTGAGGGTTTTATCATGTTTTGAGGCTCATTTTGACATTCACCTTTGGATATTTGCATTTTGTGAGCTCTTAAAAACCCTCTTGTGTCTATTAGTCAACCATTATGTTTGCTCATTGCTTTGGTTCATGTTTTGGGCACTTGTTGCATGGCTTTGCACTTGTTTATTGTTCATGGCTGGTTTGTGTGCTCATGCTCATGGTTAGTTTAGGTGTTTGCACTTGTTGGTTTGTGGTGCCATGTTTTGCATCTTTTCCCTTCTCACACACATTTTATCAAGTATGATCAAAACACTCTGTTAGGTTTCAGTTGGTTTTATCATTTTCTCCCTATTTTATGCATGCTAGTTTTCATTTCTAGGTTTTGAAATTGATATGTTGTTTTTTCCTTTCCTTTTTTTTCCTATTTCTCCTTTATTTTTCTTTACTTATTTCATTTTTTCCTCTTTTTTTGGCTCTTTATTTGTTTCTAGATCAATTTTCCTCCTTGATGCATCAATCGAGGATGCTTATGACATCATCTAATATCATGTTCATCCTCAAACTTGTTATGTATTTCTTGCCTTAGCCTATTTGAAGAAATTTTTGGGCATCAAGTGTCGAAGTGTCAACTTACTACTTAACCAATGGTGTATCAAGAGTTATGAGAAAACTCTAACATTTGATCACCGATCATCCCTAAATTTGTAAGTCTCAATGAACAAGCGTTCAATTTCTAGGTTTTGATTATATATCTTACCAATAAACTTATAAATTATTGACCAAAAATTTGACTATCGAGAGCTAATAGTAGGACTTAGTGAAAATTCCTTACTTTGAGAACCCTTTTCAGGTATCACCGATGGGGCATATGGTCTACATAACTTCTTATTGAGGTAGAAGGTATATGGAAAGCCTAATCCTTAATCCTTGAAACCATTAAAGAAAGTTTTCCTTGGTTTAAAGTGAAAAAATTTAGGAGCATTCCTTTTGAGAAGTCTTAGAAAAGTTTAATGAAATTGAAGAATTTAAGGATGTTTAGATGTCAGGCCTCAGGGGTTTCCTTTACCAAATTCCAAACTCATAAAAATAAATGTTAGAAGGTATCCCCGAACCATGACTCCTGATAACTTTAAAAACCTTTCCAGTATTGATGATTGGACATACTTCTTAAACCCATCAAAGTATTGCAAGAAAGAGGTAGATAATGAACTTGACTCTTGACTCACAAAATAAGTTTCAAATGTCATTAGTTGTGGATGATGGAAATGGAATGCACAACTTCCTTGTTCACACAAAAGGGGAATGAATGAATATGGATCTGATTTCACAATGCTCACATTCAAGAATATCTTAGAGACCTCAACCCAATGAAGGATATGAGATATTTGAGTGTAAGATATCCTTGGAGATGAATGAAAACAAGAAATGGGTTCACCACCAAGTGTAAACTTGGAAAATGCAAGATGTTTGAAAACACAATGTGATATGTAGAAAGACTTAGAAATACAAGTAGAATGTAACATAAAATTATGAAATTAGAAGTGTACACCTGGAGACTAGAGAGAGATGAAAAGGAACTCTAGAATCCTAAAAAAATTAATTTTGATGCCAACTGAGACTCATACACCAAGCTAGGCAACTTAGTCTAGTTTTCTCAAAAATGTGTCAAAATAAGTTTTGGGAAAAAGGGTACTTAGGTATGAAAAATTCTTGTTTATGCCTAGGAAGTTAGACTCATTTTCCAATAGTGGAAAATCAGTCCACATCTAGATTTATGGAAATTTAAAATAGGAAATTGTAGCCTCCAGTCTGCTCTTCTGCTCTTGACAATTTTTTGGGTTTGAAACTGTAGAATTCATCCTATAGATCTTCTCCAAACTTCTTGTAGGACTTTGAAAACTTTGAATCACTTTGAATCACTTTGAAAATTTGATGACAAATTTTCTAACCTTGCTCTTTGAAAAATCTGCAACCTAGACCTACAAATCAGATACAACTTAGAGAAAAATTATTGAGGGGTTAGTGAATAGGGGTTTGCCTTGGTCAAACCCCGTGTTGGTAATTAAAGCCTTGAAATGAAATGAAATATGGAAAGAGAGTGATGAATGAACAAAAGTAATGCTAAAACTCACCAAACCCTTGAAGTAGAATGCTATAAACATGTGAGTAATGGTTCTAAAGTGCGTGAATGCTCTTGTAGATTAAATGCTTGAATGTTAGATCACTTGATTTCTTGTTAGATTGACTGGGGGGGTGAAATGAGTGAAAGAACCTTATATTTATACAAAATTTTGCAATAATTCCCAAAATACATCATAGGCTGACCTTAGATCTTAGAAAATAAACACCTGCTAGAAATTTGAATTAATTTTTAATTTTGTGCCAAAGGGGAATCATTCGCCACTTTGGGTGAATGGGTCCCACCTAAGGGGAATCATTCACCCAAAATGGCGAATGGCTCCCACCTTATGCATTTGGAGTAGGTTTCAGGATTTAAGTGTTTTAAATCATGTTTATCAGGTTTATTGTAAAAAATACACATAAGGCTTGTAGATGTAAAATAGGGCCAATTAAAACATAAGAAGGTCCAATTATTAATGAGAAACCTAGAAAAGTATGAAATTTTGTTCCAACACTTTACAACACTTTGAAATAAGGCTTGGTAAATGATGAAAATGGGTTATTTAGATGAAATACAATAATAAAACCCTAGAAAAGTGTGAAAGTATGTTACAACACTTTAGAACACTTAAGTAAGGTACCACTTGAGTTCTTTTTTAGTTTATAAGGGCCCAAGACCTAATGTGAATGTGTTATCCACATTACAACATTAAATCAAGGCATAATTAATCCAAAATCACAAGGAGGTCCCAAACAAGACAAAACAAGTAGAAGGGTTACTTTTTCGGTGTCCACATCAGTCAAAAACATTTTTTAAGAGATTAACTTGTTATAAATAAGAGGTACATGATACAACTAATACCCAATTTTTAAAGGAATGAAAATATGAATAAAAATTATCCCATAAAGGATCTTTTAACTATTTGGTAGGAGGTAAGGGGTAGGTTCAAGGCCCGATCGTCAAAAAAATTTCTTTTCCTTTAGAAATCTTTTGAAAAAGTTATTACTTTGCAATATGGGATATATCTGAATTAATATAACTTGGTTTTGAAGGTGTGATTTATTTTGAGGTAAACATATTGTAACACACAATTTCTATGTATAGGAGATATGCCACCAAATGATCCCAAAAACATGAAGCACCAATAAAAAGGGATATCATCCAGCTTCTAAGATGTTCTCCCCTTACACAAAGATTAAAGATATTGAACTTGGTCATGTCAACATGGAAGAATTCAAGAGAAGAATTAATGATGAAGAAACTCGAACATGTATTGCTACAACATTAGACAACTATGGAATAGTACAAGCTACTACTTTCCTAGTAACTATTCAATTTGTGGAACTGGTCTTAACATGTTCTTAAACTAATATAATCACAAAACTAGGAAAGTGATGGGATCACTAGGAGAAGTGGTGCATGATGTGAGCCTTGACATGATTGAAAATATCTTCAAGATCCATGTCTACACTCAATATGTGGTAGTGGACATGAAGAAGGAAATGAAGTACTTTGATGACAATGAGGAAAACAACCTCACATACATTGATATTCAAATGCTTCTTACTCCAAGGAAAGTATCCCTCAAGATGGAAAAAGTGCAACATAGTAGTGAATTCAAAGAAGATATCAATTACTTGATTATCTTTTGAGTAGAGTATTAAGATATCCCCATGCTAGGGATATCTACCCGTGGATGGTAAAATTCATCATAACTATAAATGATGTTAAGAAGGACAATATTGATTGGGCTACTCTTATTAGTGATACAATCCATGAAAAATTGAAGACGGTTCTTCAAATGTCAAAATTCTACATGAATTCATACTTGGTTTATTTTTTGGCTTCTCAAGCCTCCTTCCTAGGACTAGACATAGAGGGTTCCTTCTAGTTAGGGGAGGTGACTATCTATGAACATTATCCTTAGTTGAAACTAGAGGACAATTATACTCATTTTTACATTTTCAATGAAAACTTCATATATGCATTGTAATCAAAGGATTGGAGGGAAATTTCTCCAGGAGGATATCAAACGAGGCCATGGAAGCACTCAAAAGTTGGTGAAACTGGTATATCTAGTTTAAAAAATTCACATATATCTGAGTGGACAACTTCCATAAAACCACATGTAAAGCTTCGAAGGTATCCATCAAATAAAATGATCCTATTAGAAGTTTGTAGACAAGTGAGTGAAATCCATTGATTGATTGCAGGGAAACATAAGTTTGGCTATAGTTTCCCCATTAATATGGGAGTATATTCTTGTGCCAACGTGCAAAATGTTAAGGGTGCAGATGTAGAATTGGAAATATATGCTCTGGTAATGTATAATGATGGTCAACACTGATTCGACCCAATTAGCAAGATTGTCAAGGTGACATGCTCTTTCTTTATTCATGAGCTTAAGATATAAGATCACTGCACAAATTGTGAGAAGGAATTTGAAGTAAGAATGAAATATTACTATTGGTTGATAGTAAAAATGATCAAGTCCTATACAAAATCTTATCTACCCAAGGATATCAAATAATATGGGAAAGTTCTTGATGTTATTTACCACAAGCAACACATCTACAATCAACCAATCTTGAATGAAGATATTTTGGTAGAAAAAAATGATGATATCCAAGCAAGGGGGTGAACCCACAAAAGTGGTTTACCATTCCACCAAAAAACATAATGAAACTTTTAAAGGGGTTCTAACAAACTCCCCGGTTTCAACCCTTGTGTCTAAGCAGAACTCACCAAGCAAACCCCTTTCCCACCCTTTTCATTCACCAAAAAAAAAAATAGAATTTTTTCCTTCAAAGCTCGGGCTAAGGATGAAAATGGAGGAGACTTCACAAACCCAACTAGAATCAGGTAGTCCTCAAAATGAGCTATCCAACAACTATAATTTTAATATGTTTTGGTTTTATTATGTTTTTTTTTTTTTGATTTATTAAACAAGTTTTTCATCAAAAATTAAGCTCTCTCGCTCCATATGGAAAATATTTGATCAATTTTTGAAAATATGCACTAGATAGGCAAGTCCCTTTGATCCAACAAAAAAGCATGCTATACAGCCCAGTCTCTTCATGCCTTGAATGAAACTGGTTTGACTTAAAACTCTGATTAAAGGAAAAATATTCAATAAAAATATATAACCATTAATTGGAAGCACTAGATAATTTCAGTTACAAATCTAAATTGAAAATAATTATAATTTTATTCTTCATGAGAAAAAAGTTATACGTTATACAGTGAGCGTCACTCAAAAATTCTGTTTTCTGATTTTTTATTTTTTTTTGAAGGAGATGGAAAAAGAAGTGCAATCTGATTCCAATTTTTTTGAAAAAATATATTTAGAATCTACAAAAAAAATGTCACAAATCACTAGTTAGCATCATCTTCAAATTCCTCATGGTTTAGCTGCTATAGGTGCCCGAAAGTGAAAATTTAGTTAGAAAAAAATATTTCAGTGTCTAGTTTGGCCAAAAATTGTAAACCAGTATTGTGGGATCACCCAAGGGAAATAAGTGTTATATCCCATTCTTTGAAATGGATTATACATCCTTTACCTATGATGAAGTTGTTGAAGCCTATAAAAGTAGTTGGGAAAGCCAAAATAGGAGAAGGATCTTCCACTGTTGTCGCCCAAGCCAAAGAGACCACAAGGATTTCACCTCCAAAGATAGCAAGAAAGAAAAGAGAAGAGAAATAACCAATATCTTTTGGTTCAAGTGAGGAAGATGTTAAGGAGGGAGAAACTATGGTTAGAAAAAAAGGAACTAGAGAAACAATTTGAGAAAGAGCTACCCAAAGGGAAGCTCAAAAAAATTATTCCTCCTCTCCTCCACAATAATGCACTCTTCCTTCACCTCTTCCATCACTACATGATCCACCTCCATCTTCACCTCCTTCTCCTCCCCCAATTCTCGAAGAGGAGCCACCATCTAGGGAGGAAGAAATTCTTGTTAAGGCTATGAAGGAAGCAATGCAAGAAGAGGGGGAGATAGAGAGAGATCCTCCTACGAAAGAGGAAGCACATAAAGAGTTCCATGTTCAAGAGGTCCATACTAAATAATTCCCTATTGGAGATAGCATGGTTGAAGAGCATATGGAATAAGAAGTAAACCAAACGGGGAGGCTCATAATGAACAGGCTCGTGAAGAAGAAGAGACTCATGAGGAAATAGTCCAAAAAGAAGAGATCAAAGCTGAAATTGAGCAAAGGGAGACTAAAGAAGATGATGCAAGGGTATGTGCAAGATCATCATGGAAAAAATAGGCCCTTAAGTGGCAAAAAATTCAAAAAAATTAGAGTTAGGAAACTTGACGTAAAAATTTGAATAAGTTATCTATATTATTTCAAAAATATGTAAGAATAGAATTTGTAGCAAATTGAATGTAGTTTCTAAACTACTAGGTTTGCTTTTAAGAAAAAAATAAATCTATTTGTGAAAATTTCAGGAATTTCAATTTTAGGTAATTGCAACTTTAGGGTGCATGAGGTGAACGTCCCTCAACCAAACAACAAACATAACATTTTGAAAATATCTTGACATAGCAAAGAGCACCCCATGTCCCAAATGCATCTTTGCCAAAAAAATTAATTATTAATTTTTATTACAACTTTTAAAAATATAAAATCTTGTAACCTCCTCAATTCACCTTAAACTTGGTCAAAATTCATGAAATTCTAATTTTCTTTTTTGTCCGGTACATGTCATAGAATGTGATGCATAAGCTTTGATCCGAAAAATGTGATACCGCTTTTGAAAGCTATCAATTTTTTCAATCAACCTATCAATCAGACTTTAGTCACAATTTGAATAGAAAAAATGAATAATAATTACTTATTAAATCCTTTTTAAAGTAAAGCATAATTTATATTGGTGGAAAGCTAAGAATCTCATTTAAAAACCCTTTTCATTTCATTAGTTTTGGAAAAAAAAAAGTTGCCAGCCACATACCCATCATATTGCCACTTTTTGGCCCATCCTGATCCTGCACATACCCGCAAAAGGATCTTATAATACTAAGATCCTCTCTTTTCCCCTTAGATAAACATCCACTGGCATGCCCATCTAGCTCAACCATGCTATTCAAAGGTGAAAAATGATGTACATAGAAGGTAGCTCAAAGTAAAGTCTGAGCATTTTGTAAGAAGCCTTCCAATATATGGTAAGGAGAACAAAATAGGCTTGAAGAATATCAACCATAAAAATGCACAAGCAAGGTAATAGTATTATGGAAATAGTCATCCCATTAGTTGATAAATTGGAATCAAAGATGAGGATCAATGACTATTAGTGTGATTTAAAATCAATCCCAATTAACTACTATTGATGTTGAGGTAAAACACTTAGGAATTCACCTACTTAATCAAAACAAAAAAGAATATAAAAATCCACACAAGAGCACAAATTACACTAGATTTATGGTGAAAAAACCATAAGGGAAAAAACACTGTGAGAAATTTTGCTAGGAGCTACTATCATAATCCAACCTCATAAGTAAAAATAGTTTACAATTTGATTTTAGGCTACAACCCAAGGAAACAAGTTCTCTTTGAATTTGATTTAGGGGCTTTCACCCAAGGAAGCTACTACTCCCTAATTGAAAGAAAGAACAATTGAAATATGAATAATATTATAGCTTCAACCAAGTTGATAGTCATCAGTTATGCATATTAGGTTTGTAGTAGATCTTTTCATGCTCTCCTCATGCACTTAGAAATCTTTGCACACTTCCATTATCATCTCCATAGCTTTTATCTTTAATATATATCATCTAGATGCTTTCCAATTACAAATTTAGTCATCCACAAATAAATAATGAAACTTATAACGTCAATCTATATCTTCATTCGTAGTATACAAAAAATGATTAAAACTTATTTAAATTTCCCTTAGATGAGTCAACATGACTCATAAAACATCTACTAACACTTAGGCAATCATAAAACTTGTGGTTCACAACAATAATATACCTTAGTTTCCCTCAACAACATCATAACATTATAAATTGACATGAAACAATTGTGTGGTGCTTGAAACAAGAAATAATTGCATACAGTTCATACTTGAGATACACAATTACATGTAAAATATCCAAAACCAAGTACAACACACTCACTTCATATATGAACTTGTGGACCACTAAACCACTTGAAACTTCAATGCAACATTCTCTATACATCACTGAATATGTCCTTAGAACTGCATGGCCAAATATTCACATCTGGAGGAATGTGGAGCATTCTAACAAGCCTTCATCATTATTTCACTTTGCCAGAGCACATACTAGAACTTTGTCACTTCTATCTTTCACTACGAAAGGTGTAATGACTTGAAATATTGGATATAACCTAATGTATGATCACTTAAAACACTTTTAGATTTGATATAACCTAATGTATATTTATCAATACATGTATGAACTAGATGCACTTTGCAATAACTTAAATTAACCCTAGATATCTTTTAGATACAAAATGCAATACAATTTTTACTTTTTCAATGTTTTTCATGATAAATATGTATGCATAAATCAATGGTAACTTTAAGAAACCCCCCTCAAAAAAGGATATCAAAATGGAGAATCTTTCATTTTTTTAGGAAAAAATATTAATCTCTATTGGTGAATCTTTCACTTTTTTTGAAAAAATACTAATTTTATTGGTGATTTTTTATACATCCCTAAAATTTTGTAGAAAATTTTGGCAGATCTTGAAAAATAATAGGAAAATTCATTAATCAATGTGGTGAATCCATCCAATCTAAAAAATAATTCTCATAGAAAATTTGGGTTCTAAGGATTGAAGTTATTGATGGGTTTAAGGGGTAGACAATAATATTTACTTTCCACCATTGTTTTAAAATATAAAATAACGAGCCTCATTGTATTCTATAAGGTAAAATGTTCCCACGATCTATAATTCTCATGAAGATCAAAATTACTTTTAGATCATTGATCTAACGACCCTCATTATACTCTCTAAGGTAAAATGTATCCACAATCTATAATGCTCATAACCCAAAATTATGGGCTTCATGAACATTACAAATCATGGGTATGTTTTACCTCATGCAATACAACACGAGCCATTATATTATATCATAAATCAATGGTAGAAACTAACTATTAGACATATGGTCCTAAAGCAATTAATAATTATGATATACTATTGGCAAATTAATATAGATTTTTACTATAATTTATAAAATTTAGGTGAATATGATCTAATCATGTATTGAATATGTTGGAAAAATATTTTAGTTAATTTTTTTAATAAAATAATTTCTTTGGCAATTTAAATAAGTCTAAAATAAAATTTCGTAAAAATGTGTCGATTCAAGTCACATTAAATAGCTCAAACTATTAGCCAATTTTGGATTTTGAAATTTCAACTATTAGCCACTAAAAAAATCACTAGCATAAATTATGAATGCAAACAGCCTAAGACTATAATAAAATTTTAAAATGATATGCTTCATATTTCATAAGATTTAAATTTTAATAAATGGTTAGGTTCACCAAAATGTTTGATTGTGAAAAAGGATCTATGTCCTAAATCATACTTCTCCCAATTATGTTGTGTTCATGGATTAAAACTAATCTCAACACCCACTTGTACAAACCTCAATGGAAGAGCTAGAATGGTTCATCAAGGTGTTAATCCACTATTTTGGGGGTGATGTTGGATGATCATATTGATCATTAATTGAATGAATTTTAAGAAGAAATTATTTTCCTAGGTAAACAATGAAAATTCAACAAACTAAGATGATTTTTGAGAAATGTAAAATAAAAGATATCTAAAAATACTTCAAAAATGCAAAGGGCAGAAACAAAGGAACTTGACATGTAATTTTGGTGTGTAATTAATAGTTATAAGGTGTGAGGAACCCTAGATTGGCTTCCTTCCTTTTAGGATGATCTAGAATCACAAGTCTAAATTCTTTGGTCTATAGGTCTTGTTCTATCAAGGTCATTATTGAGACTTTGTCTAACTATGAGAAAATACAATTTCCATGGCTTGATAACTTGTAGGGCTTGAATGAATAAATGGGAAATTAGTATTTAATATTCCTATGGTATTTGAAAACCTACACAAATGTAAGAGGAGGAAGGGTTGTTTCATATAGGGGCTTGCCTAAGTCAAACCCCATTTTGTTATTTCTACCTCCACAATGACAATGATGATGTATATAAAGAGATCTTACCTTTGATTGAGTAGAGCCTAAATGATGAATAAGTAATGAATTGAATAATGCTACAATTCACCACTTAGATCTACATTCATTCATGGACTAAAGGCATGGACTCATCCCCTTCAAGGAGAAATTGATTGATTGATTGAAGTCTTACAAGTGTTACTACTCATAAAATAAATAAACACTAAACATGAACAAAATTACATAAAAACATGATGTTTGAGTGAATTGAATGTTGCAATAATGTTGATAATTCTTCTCTTGACTTCTCTTGATTTCTCAATAATAATCTTAATTGCTTCTCCAAAATTGCTTGGATTAATTAGGATTAAAATGTGAAAATGGTTTGCATTTATATGCAATTTTTCTAATTTCCCAAAATCAAAAGTTGATAACCAACAAATAAAATTGGCAATTCAAATAATAAAATATCAATATTGACATATTTAAATTGGAGCCAAAATTAGCTAGTCTAGGGTGTGGGGTGCCCTAGACCAGACCCATCCTTTTCAAGGCCTAAAGTGTTGGGGGAAAATATTAAATGCTTATTTTCAATTCCCTTGTTTAATTTTCCAAAGATGTTTATTAAACAAGTAATGAAATGCATAATTAGGGCCAAGCACATAGGGGGAACTAAAACTAGTGTGAAATTATCAAGGGTGACAATTTTTGATGATACAAAACTTACACATAGAATGTTAGCAATGCCTACAAATATGAAATACAAGATTTAGTGTTTATTTTTAAAACATACAATTTAATATAATAACTAGATGATAATTCTTTTTAATAGGATGCACAAAATTCCCTTTTTAAAGTCCTATATTTTGGGCTAAAACATGCATGTGTTTTCCTAACATAGTTTGACCTGAATGAAATTACTTTTATAATTAGTTTTGGGGAAAGATGTGTACTATGATGAAGTTTGTTCATAATATATATTTTTAATAATTTATAATTTATAATTATTTATTTATTAGTCCCAATTGCTATTTTTGAAAGCCTCTCATGTACAACCAACATAATTTGAGCTAAACTAATCATAAAATCGTTATCATTTAATTTGTAGAGAATTATGTCTAGATTGGTCATACACACATATTAAAAGTTTAAAAATTAAGTTTGTACAAAAATACTAATAACTGTCATTTCATGTTTATGAATCATCTTCCTTAAAATTTAATTAAAAAATAGAAAATATGAATTTATATGCAACACCCACCCAGAATTTCAAGATAAAATTACTTTTGAGGAT
This sequence comes from Sequoia sempervirens, assembly GCA_007258455.2. Lineage (NCBI taxonomy): Eukaryota > Viridiplantae > Streptophyta > Pinopsida > Cupressales > Cupressaceae > Sequoia > Sequoia sempervirens. The sequence continues at coordinate 7,092 of VDFB02089232.1, read as the reverse complement.
CATTGATCTAATGACCCTCATTATACTCTCTGATGTAAAATGTACCCACAATCTATAATGCTCATAACCCAAAATTATGGGCCCCATGAACATTACAAATCATGGGTATGTTTTACCTCATGCAATACAACACGAGCCATTATATTATATCATAAATCAATGGTAGAAACTAACTATTAGACATATGGTCCTAAAGCAACTAATAATTATGATATACTATTTAAGTGAATTAATATAGATTTTACTATAATTTATGAATTTCTAGTACATGATCTAATCCTCATGTATTAAATATGTATATGGAAAAATATTTTAGTTAATTTTTTAATAAATAATTTCTTTTGCAATTCTAAATAAGTCTAAAAATGTAATTTTATGTAAAATGTATATTCCTAAGTCACATTAAATAACAGCTCCTCAAACTATTAGCCAATTTTGGATTTTGAAATTTCAAATATTAGCCACTAAAAAAGTCACTAGCATAAATTATGAATGCAAATAGCCTAAGACTATAATAAAATTTTAAAATGATATGCTTCGTATTTCATAAGATTTAAATTGTAAGAAACGGTTAGGTTCACCAAAATGTTTGATTGTGAAAAAGGATCTATGTCCTAAATCATACTTCTCCCAATTATCTTGTGTTCATGGATTAAAACTGATCTCAACACCCACTTGGCTACAAACCTCAATGGAAGAGCTAGAATGGTGCATCAAGGTGTTAATCCACTATTTTGGGGGTGATGTTGGATGATCATATTGATTATTAATTGAATGAATTTTAAGAAGAAATTATTTTCTTAGGTAAACAATGAAAATTCAACAAACTAAGATGATTTTTGAGAAATGTAAAATAAAAGATAGAAACATACTTCAAAAATGCAAAGGGCAGAAACAAAGGAACTTGACATGTAATTTTAGTGTGTAATTAATAGTTATAAGGTGTGAGGAACCCTAGATTGGCTTCCTTCCTTTTAGGATGATCTAGAATCACAAGTCTAAATTCTTTGGTCTATAGGTCTTGTTCTGTCAAGGTCATTATTGAGACTTTGTCTAATTATGAGAAAATACAATTTCCATGGCTTGATAACTTGTAGGGCTTGAATGAATAAATGGGAAATTAGTATTTAATATTCCTATGGTATTTGAAAACCTACACAAATGTAAGAGGAGGAAGGTTGTTTTCATATAGGGGCTTGCCTAAGTCAAACCCCATTTTGTTATTTCTACCTCCACAATGACTATGTGATGCATGTGTATATAAAGAGATCTTACCTTTACTATGTTCTTAAATAATGAATAAAGTGTTTAACTGAATACCACAATTCACCACTTAGATCTACATTCATTCATGGACCAGGCACACCCAACTCTGCTATGAGAAATTGATTTGATTTACTGGCCCTATAAGTGCTACTACCGCTAAAAACAAATAAACACTAAACATAAAACAAATTATACAAAACATGATGTTTGAGTGAATTGAATGTTGAAATAATGTTGATAATTCTTCTCTTGACTTCTCTTGATTTCTCAATAATAATATTAATTGCTTCTCCAAAATTGCTTGGATTCATTAGGATTAAAATGTGAAAAATGGGCTCGTAATTTATATATGCAATTATTCTAATTTCCAAAATCAAAAGTTGACAACTGTTCAAACAAATTCAAATAATAAAATATGAATATTGACATATTGAAATTCAGGGTTTCAAAATTCCTGCCAGTTCAGGTGTGGGGTGCCCTTAGACCCACTCCAACCTCTGAGGCCTAGTGTTGGGGGAAAATACAAATGCTTATTTCAATTCCTCTTGTTTAATTTTCCAAAGATGTTTATTAAAAAAGTAAATGTTCTACTAATTAGGGCTGCCACATGAAAATCCAAAACCTAGGCAAAACTATCTATGACAATTTTTGATGATACAAAACTTACAAACAGAATGTTAGGCAATGCCTACAAAATATGAAATACAAAGCGATTTTGAAAGTGCCTACTAAAACATACAAATTTTAATATAAAGTAGATGATAATTCTTTTGAATAGTATGCACAAAATTCCCTTTTGAAAGTCCTATTTTGGGCTAAAACATGCATGCAAAGTTTTCCTAACATAGTTTGACCCTAATAAAATTTCATTCTACACCAGTTTTGGGGCATGTGTACTATGATGAAGTTTTGTACATACCATATATTTTTAATAATTTATAATTTATAATTATTTATTTATTAGTCCCAATTGCTATTTTTGAAAGCCTCTCATGTACAACCAACATAATTTGAGCTAAACTAATCATTAAATCGTTATCATTTAATTTGTAGAGAATTATGTCTAGATTGGTCATACACACATATTAAAAGTTTAAAAATTAAGTTTGTACAAAAATACTAATAACTGTCATTTCATGTTTATGAATCATCTCCCTTAAAATTTAATTAAAAAATAGAAAATATGTTCAATCATAAGAAAATACATGTTTAAAATCTAGACATCATCATCTATAATGTGTTATATTTTTGTCAAACTATTCTACAAAAATGCCATCATCCATATTGATAAAGTAAATTTTTCTCATGTTACTTTCATGGAATTTTACTTACAAATCCAAGGCTAAGGGTTGGATTTTGAAGCCCCAAAAAATAAAAACCATAGGTTTCACATTTCAAATTTTATAAAATGTTTACCCACTCCATAAGATGTACTTGTTCTAAAAATGGACAAGTATATATAAAGTAAATAGAAATAGGTACCCATTATAAAATGAATACCCATTTCATGTTAAAACATGCACTGATTTTTATAAAAATAGGTACCCATTTTATATAGGTAGGAGTTTAAGATCGAGATCCTAATCCTAAATGGGTAACCATTTTTTGTGAAATGAGTACCTATTCCTATAGGAATTTATTTTACTCACAACATTTCCATTAAAATAGAAATCATTATCTTTCTTTTACCTTGAAGACTACATCACTTCCAATAGTTACAAGTCATAACACACTTATTATTTTTGCAAAGTAAACATAAAATATCCTCATCATCCATTTCTAAATATATCCCTTAAGTTAACATTCATTCAAGTGGTGCAAGTTCCAAGACACTTTTTTTCTTTTAGAAATATCTTTTATATGAATTTTGATAATTAATTATAGTTAAAATAATAAGTCCTATTACAAAGATGAAATAGAAAAAAGAAAGATAAAAGAACACTCTAAATTCAAAATCTAGCTTCATCTAGGGTCTATGACATCAATATCATCTTCAACCTTATTATTTTTAGTTCCTACTTCTCTTATTTTAGATTCAAGAAATTCCTAAGAGTTATTGATTTTTAACTTTCATGTTAGGACCATCTACCCAAGTGAAATTGAAACACTAAAATTAATAAGAGAAAAAATCCTTGCGTAGAAAGGAGCATCAAATTCACAAAAGATTTGTAAATTATTCAAAGGTAGTTTTCCTCGGCATTAAGTATCTTATGGTGTAGAATTATATTTTGGAGGTGATTGCAAGTCCTATAGCATTTTATTAAATTTATATTCAAAGTGTTAAAATTATTCACTCCTTCCCCTTGGTCATTATATTTGTTTTAATAGTTCCTTGAAGTTTTATTATTGAGAATTATGTAACCTCACCCTAGACATTCAACTGTAACTTTATATCCTATATTTCCAATATGTTTTCCTTGATTAGAGTATGACACTTCATCATGCAGATCATGTCAATTGGAGGAAGTCTATAAGAATGGTTAGTTATCTCATCTTAATAATCATCCTTGAAATCCTTTATCATTTATTAGTCTTGTTGGAGATCATTGTGAATATCCATACTCTTATTAATTACTTTATAGAAATATTTATGCAATCCTTTCGTCCATTGCTTAATGGAGGTAACCACACATTTTATCCTATATAATGTGCAGTCTTAATATTGAGAAATTATGGTAGGAATAGTGATAAAACTATCTATTTCATATTTAAGGCACCTATGAATTTATCAAGACAAGATGTTCAATCTATGACCTATTCATTCAATTCTTGTTTAGTCTATTGGTCCTTACCCATCCTAGATATAATAGTAGACACCATATCTTTCATCCATTGTGTTATATAGTTTTTTTACCTAGATTAATAATCTTGATTTGATAATCTACTAGGGTTAGTTAGCTATTACCTTAGTTAATTAATGGGATATCAATCTCAATAATTTTTTATCCCAAGTAATCCAAAAATATGGCACATAAGGTTCTTGGTTTCTTCTTCATTCTAAGGCTATGCAACATAGTTGTAATATAAGAAAAATCCTTTTTTTGTGGTTTAATGATTCTTTTCCTATTTTGAATTTTATGTTCTAGTCAAGTGGGGAAAAAATAAGGAGCATAATCTTCCTGAGAAGGAAATTATATATTTAATTATATGGATTCCTTGAACCCAAGGCTTGTTGGAGGATGAGAGTTTGCATAGTTTCTTTTACATTGATATCTTGTATGCCTCTATGAATCTTTGTTTCCATTTTATTCATTAAGTTATCTACCTCTTTCATAGTTAGATATCTGATAAGAGATTCTTCATGATCATCTTCTTCTCCTTGGGATTGCTCAACTTCTTGCACGATTTTCTCATCCTTCACATGTTTTATTATCTTTCTAGTGATATCCTTTTCCTTATGCTCATATTTCATCTTTTCTTAAGAATAGTCTCCTTAGTTTCATAAGATACTCTTAGTTTCATAAGGTACTCTATCAACATTTAATAAGGAGTGTGGAGAAGGAGGAGGATATAAATGGACATATGAAATAAGGTATAAAAATGGAGCTTGTATTACTTCCTTATTTTGTGAGGATTGAGAATTAAATGTTTATTTTTTCTCCTTGCGTACTTGAAATAATAGGATTAGGATTATCAATAGTTGGTAAATAATGGTTTCAAAAAAATAGAATATATAGGAAAATTATGTATAGTGCCCATATGGGAGGAGATCACATAGTAGTGGAAATAAAAATTTGGAAAGGAAAAAATTGTACCATGTAGTGAAGCTACCAATCCTAATGTAAATAAAATTATTAAACTAGATGAATCAATTGCCAAAAAATACAATTTCCTTCATTGCCTCTATTTATAGTATGTTGGATTTGTTTCCTTCCATTATCCTAATAAAAATAATATGAAGGTATCAATTATGCTTTAAAGTGTTTGCAAATTTATTTCAATTTAGTTGTGGTTTAAAATTCTGACAACTTCACCTATGTAGTTCCAATTGTTACAACTTTGTTTAGTCTAGGGAAGATAACTCTCGATATCAACAAGTATACTAAGTAAGATTTCATATGGAATTAACTTTTTTATTACACATTTGTAAGTTTTCAAGAATATTTTTCATAACAATATTAGGCTGGAATCTATCATTTCATTACTTTTCAATGTGATAGTAATGAACCTAAAAATCCATGGGGCATATGTAGAGGCTATAATTTGGCTACTTATTATATTTAATAGAATTATCATATCCTAAATATTACTAAAGAAATCATTTCCCATTAAGGATATTAGAAATATTGGATCTTGTATTTACAAGCCATTTTTTTTAATTCTTTGAAATTATAGTTATCAAAATTTTCTTTATAAAAGTTTGTTCAATCCTCTAGAGCCAATAAAAACACTACAATATTGTGTGGGATTTATAATATTTATATTGCATTAAGAGAAAAACTAAGGTAAGTTTTGACTTCCTCTCCTAGGATTTTTTGTTTCTTGGCATCTAAATACTTCACACAAGTCATAACAAGGTTTCAATATTAAAATAAAGGTGGAAAACTAGTAACTTATGCTATCTCATTGTTTACCATACACTTGGCCCTTTTTCATTGGGTTCTCTCCATGCATATAATATTTGAATTCCTTAAGTTAGTCCAGCCTAAGTTTATGTTAGAAAACCAATAAAGTGATGAGTTGATCTTGGAGGGAGGGTTGACTCCTTTGAAATTTTACTTTATCATTGTAGCTTTGGAATTCACAAATCCAATGTACAAAACTAATAAAATTTATTACTTAGAGTGTTAGATAGGAAAATAAATAAATTTGAGATGCTAACAAGCACAGTATTATTTTGTAAGATTCATTGGGATTTTAAGATATTATACTAAAGAGCTTTAGACTAGAAAATCATTAATAGAATCTTGCAAACCACTTCTAGAGATGAAAACTTATCCTAATAACAAAAACTCAAAGTTTGCATGGATTACGAGGACATTGGGATTTTCAACCCAAAATGAAAGATACATTAAGTCCAAGAAAAACTTATAAAATAGTAGCTCAAATATATGTTAATTCTATGGGAAAAGGAGACTTGCAAGACCCATTAAGTTATTAATACCTCATACCTAGAATATAGTAATCCTAAATACTTGAAAATTTTGTGATACCCCGAAAGGGGAAAGATGAACTTTTAAAATATTTAAATCATATGCAAGAACATAGAGAATACTAAGAGCTTGAAACTTTGGAACTATGGGATAACAAACTACAAGTGCAAATGGAAGCTCACATTCCATAAACTAGGCTAGTAATAAAATGTGATTAAATTAAAATCTCACAAAGAACTATATTGTTCTATAACCTATTTTATCAAATGGTTTTTTTGGGGGCTTAATGGTTAATGGGGCATTCTGTTTTACTATGGTCATTTTAAAGAAACTTAACTTCTTGATGCATAATTATGAAAAGACATGAAATTTTAAATCATTTTGTAAATTTTTATATGTCCTAGTATTTTTTTTAATATAAAATGAAGAAAATTAATCATAAACAAAGCTAGGATTTTAAAAATGATGAATAAAATTATGATTTTTTTTTCTAAATTTAACTTCTCAGATATAGCTCTTAAAAAACTAGAACAATTGATAATATAGATCAATATTAAATCATTATTGTTCTAAACTTATTTAAATAATAAAGAACCTTAACACAATGGAATATTTACATTAGAAACTTACTCATTTAAAATGGTTTAAATTTACAACAATCAACCACAAGCATTCCCTAGCTCTTTCAAAACTCCATCAACTCCAAGAATGCAAACATTGACTCAACTCGACT
>VDFB02089231.1:0-11466 GCA_007258455.2 Sequoia sempervirens | reverse complement strand
TATTTTGAACTAGAGTTTGATATACCATTTAGAGAGCTTGGTTTTCATGGATATAAAGTATTATGAAAGTAGAATGAACTTGAACTGGCAGCTAGTTTTGAAGACTATTACTGATGATCCAGATAAATTTATTGAAGATGGTGGTTGGGAATTTTTGAACATGGAAGCTAGTGATTCTGATTCTGATAATTCAGAAGAGTCAGATCAAGGATACAAACCCTCTAATGTAGAAGAGGAATCAAAATCAGATGAGGAAGGTTCAGAAGATGAATCTCCTGTGGATTCAGAGGAGGACGAAGAAGAAGAAGAAGAAGAAGATTCTAAAGAGGAGGAAGGTAAAACATGGGATGAATTAGAAGCCAAAGCTAGAAATGCAATCATTTACTTTTAAACTAATTAATATGCACTCATTTACTTTTTCCAAGGAAATAAAATATATATATCATTTAACATATTAAATATACTTACAAATTATTAAAGGGATGTTTTTTGAAATTATTGAAGAATTAGCTCTTTTTGTCGGTGCTAGACATATGTTCGGCATTAATGTTGATGGTCGGCAATTTTCTATGTAATGAATTTTTTTCTTGCATTTCCTTCGATGCTTCTTGGTTTGTGGGAGTAAGGAGAGTGTTAGGACGGCAGTGTGAAGTAGTCTGGTGGCTAACGTACCAAAGAAGAAATGGAGGCCAACTTCACTCTGAAAGTGAGGAGGAAATTGGATCCTTTTGATGGCAAAGTGATGGTGAAAATACTGTGTGGCTTGTTCCTATACAAGGATGTGAAGGTGGCACAATCTGTGCAAATCATTCTAGGTAATGGCTTCGAAGATTTGAAGCACAGATATCAAACTAATATGGATATATACTCTCTGATCATGGCGTGGGGACTGGACTTAGGAGAGTCAGTGAAGGTTATAAGGAAAGTGATGAAAGGGATTTCTTAGTGAACATGGAGAGTATCCTAGAAAGGGCTATACCAGGAAAATATTTGTGAGCGAAGGCATGGAAGGTGTGGACTCGGAAGTAGCAGAGATAAATTTCCCTTTCATTAGGTGGCTAGAAGGAAGAACCAAAGTCGTGTGGAGAGAGGGTGCAGAACAAGGGTGGCAAGCTTTGAAACTGTGCGTCGAATTAATGGAGACTAAGGAGATAATAGCGAGACTCAAATCCATCGCCAGAGAGGAGTTGTGTGAGAAGAAGGGTTTGCGTCTAATAAAGAAGGTGAAGACACTCGCGGAAATGTGCCCATTGCATCTGGGCAGCGCTTCTGGAACTTCCGTATAAACTAGTTTACTGTGTTTAAGCTAGATGTTGATGTATAAGCTTAAGGGGTTAAGCCCTGTTTTTGGTTTTGATACTATAAATAGCTGGTGTTTGGGTAGTAGTTAGTTGGATAGTTTTCAGGCGGTTGTGGTAGGGCTTTTTGATCCATAGGTTTTTATTTTGTTTTAACAGACATGATGTGATGGTGTTGGAAGAACTTTTTATTTGGAGCTTTGTATATTTTGATTTATCTTAAATAAAATAAAACAACGGAACAAAAACAAAATAAACAAATATCGCTTTAATAAATTTGATATAATAATATTATGAGCAAATTTCTCAGATACCTCCCTCACCTACCTCCGGCGCATCTTGGCTTCTGCTCTCTACCGCTGTGGCGCCCCGCTTCTCCTTCAGGTGATTTTTCCTTTTGTCGCCCTGATTTCTTCCTTCACGGGAATTTTAAATTTTAAATTTCCTTTGATTTCTTCCTTCATGCCTTTTGGCGCCTTAATTTATTCCCCAATCAACTACCGTTTATGGTAGTCATTTTGCGCCTAAGGTAAAATTCAAGTGTACTTTGAGTTGCCATCACGTATGTTTTAACACTCGTGTCATCCCTCTGGCTATAGTGCGCGGTGAAAGCTTCGCGGTGGTGCACGCTTAGTCTTCCTTTGTTCCCAGAAGGGTATGGTAAAGTTGACTCTTTAAGTCTTTCTTCTACTCATCACATGGTGGTAGTAAGCACCACCATTGTCCCATGGCTCCTTCATCAACTCTATGCTAAGAGAGAGATAAATTTTGCATCAGTGGTCCTCAAGTTGCTTCTTCCTTCTCGATGGTAGTGCGGCAAAAAATTCTATGGAAACATTTTTATTCATAAAGGGGGCCATGGAGAGAGGACGTGGACAATGTAGAACTACTAAATCACTGAGAGGAAAGTGGGTGGAAATAGATGAGACAACATTGATTAAGCACTAAATTTATTTTGATATTTTTTTGTGTGAGAAAAAATTACTAATGATCTTTTCATAAATGTTATGTGAGTAAGATTTCTAGATAAACTGTGTGCAAATTTTTACATAACTATCATGGACTGTGAAAATCAAATGTTATTAATTTTCATAAATGTGTTTGATAGCATATCATGCCATTGGCAATTAAAGGGGATTTTTGTCTTATAGTTGACTTAAGGAATGCCATAAGTCAATTGTTAGCATTTACAAGGTATGTGGTTATATGAAATGTTCATGTGTGAGAGACATAGAGATATTATATTGCATTTTAATTTATGACTAAAGGTTCATACTAATTTACTATTATTATATTAGGTGGGTGACCTCCAAGAAGATCCATGAATCTCAAATGCCTAAACTTTGAAATGCTTTAGTAATATTATGTTGTACTTGGACAATTGGAAACCTATTTTATTCTCCTAGCAAGATTTTTTATTTTCCATTATAATTCTAGACCAAACAACATTTGTGGGGATGGCCTTTTACACAAATATTAATTTGTATGAAGTTCACAAACCTGTTGTCAAGCAGTAAATTCCTTTCATAGATAGGAAATGTAAAGGCTTCATTTAAGAAAAGCTAATTAGTCTCTTTCTAAGGGTAATCCACATGCAAAAAGTAAAAAGCACATTAAAAACAATTGTACAGTAGAAAATCAGATTGAATCAATTTTTGATAAGGAAAAATAGGTTTTGAAGGGGGCCCGAAACCCTTTACAATGACACCAAGCTGCAAGAGAAATTAAACCACTAAGCCCAGTAGCCCAAAAAACCAAAAATTTGACTTAAGATGGAACATTAGCAACCCATCAGCAAACCCAAAACCAAAAAAAATCAACAAACCTATTGAACCAAAAGAGGAAGCACCAACTACAACAAATTATCTAAAACATTATCTGATGCCACGTTCTCCTTGATGACCTCCTCATGGATACTGATAACATCCTTCAGCTCCTCAACAACAACAACAACAACCCTCTTTTTCATCTTGCTCCTCGTCCTAGGGCACGGACCAGCCTGCATTTCCTTCTCTAGCATAGGAGTAGAAGCTTCTACTTTCTCCACCAAGTAAGAGCCACTAATCTCTTCAATCATTTCCTCCATATTACCCAAGTCAAGCAGTTTTCCAGTCCAATTCAACGCTTTCTCATTTAGAACAGAAAGACCCATAGCAGTGGTCTTCAAAGAGTTATTGTTGATATTGACCACCGTTTTCAAGTCCTTCAACATCTTTCCCATTTTATCCTCCAGACTTGCCACTCTATCCTCTAATGTTTTATTAACAATAACTTCCAAAGAGGAAATTATTTCCTCATGAGAAACCCCCAAACAATGAGCATTGGCGAGTAGCTTATCAAGCTTAATATGCATTGATTTCACTTTGCCTTTTATTTCCCACTCCTTTTGGTTACCTCTTAGCATAGCAACACACACATCCTGCCAATTTTTTATCTAAAGATTGAGCTCCTTAACCTCAGAAAATAACCACTTAACCAGGGAAAGCAGGTTTCTCTTCCCATCTTCAGCTATTCTAGGAAACATATTCATGTCAATTTCATCCCAGTTAATCGGAGGCTGACCCTTCTACTCCAAGTCAATAGGGGCATTAGAACAATCCCTATTTTGTTCATCCTCTTCTTCAGCTGGGGAATCCTCGACATCCACAACATCCACCTTTATCCTCTCCTTATCTGGCAGATTCTCCAAATCAGCTAACGCCTCTAGATGTTCCTCCTTCACTTCCTTCTCCATAGCAAAAAAATCCTGAGAACAATTAACTGCATCAATCCCTTGCATATCCATGAGACCAATCTCATTAGGCTTCACCTCCATCTTAGAGTTGCCCATATTAGCAGGGCTACTCAATTGACCACCCAAATTAACTAGCACCTTAAGCCCTTGCACTGGGGAGCTCTCTAGTAGACCATCCTTACCATGAACAGGGTTCCCCAACGAAGCATTCTGAACACAATCAAAATTTGAAGGATCCACATCACCCACAAGATGACAACCCTTCAAACCCTCATCACCCACAAGATGGAAACCCTTCAAACCCTCTTTTCTAGAAGACAACGTGGGATTCACATTTGAACCAGGGGAAACCACCTCAATTTTCCTTTGGGCATAAGCTTTAACTTTCTTCATGCCTTTGGTTTTCCCCTTCGAATATTTTCTAACAAAATTAGCCATAGTCTCCCACAACTCCACATCAGTCTCATAGCCCTTACCCCATTCTTTCAATTCCTCATCCCTTTCCTCAGAGCCTCCTTGATCAATAGACATATCCTCATATTCTGACTCTTCCTCCACTAAACTACCAACCCATTCACCGGCAGAGTCCCCTATTTCATACCCATTATTTTTAACTTCCTTCTTACCAGGAGTTTTAGGGGAGACCGAGATCAACTTTAGATTGATATGAGAAAAAATCAAACAAATAAGCCCTTGATGAAGAACTGCCTTCTTAGGGTTCTTTATGTGGTCTTCAATACTCTTCTCCATAGAATGTAACAGGTAAAAAGGAAACGAGACCAAAACATTATGCCTAAAATGATTTAAGAGCATAAAATGGTGAGTGTAAACCACAAAGAATCTACCTTCAAGGGTGAAGTAGTGCATAATGGCCAACACGAGGTCCCTCCAAAGTGGCTTCAGGGACTTCCTAGCATAACCTCCACTTCCAATTTCCTTAACCTTCTTCCTCTCGTCATGTTTAAAGAAATTTAGAAAAGCCTTCTTAGCCGCTCCCATGTCTCTGAAAAACTTTCTCCCAACAACTGAAAGCCCAATTACCTCCACAATAAAATCCTCTTCAATTTGAAACTCAATGCCCTGGTAACACAGAGACCTCACATTCCATCCTTTCACAAAGAAATTTGTTACATTAGGGTCCAGATCTTGAATTCTCTACATAAATTGAGTAACCCCCCCCCCAATTGCAAGTACTCCCACATAGTAGCATTTTTCTAAAACTCTTCACAAGAACTCGGTCACCACCCATAGTGACAGGCAACAAACGAAAACCCAAGAACACCTAGAAGAAATGAAAAAGTAAAATGAACTAGGCGCTACTCAAAACAATACAACAAACACCCACAATACGTGTGGGCTTATCATTCCAAGTAACCCTACCAAAACTGCCAGTCCATCCTTCTATGGAAACCAAGGAAAGAATAATGAAACTGAAAGAGCAAAGGGTGGACGTGCAAAACCCAACTTAAAATCATAATGAAAAACCTTTCCTCAAGAACATCTTGCCTAGAAACAAGCCAGTTGGTCATCATTAGAAATACACTTCAGATTAAGAGGTAGCGATTCAAAAGAATCCCACTCAAATCTCTCAGCCACTCCCACATTGGAAACCCCACCAGCCATCATGTTCACTTCATGAAAAACATGTGTGATTTTGATCTCCTCAAAATAGTTAATAATAGATATTGAGTCATTAATAAAATTGGCAATTGACCATGAAGGAGGACATTTCATCATGAGACAATTAATCACATGAAGAGAGTCCCCCTCTAGCCATAGTTTAGAAGCACCTTGTTTCTTAGCCAAAACTAATCCATGATAAGTTGTTGCAGCCTTCGCATAAAAAAACAATTGTACAGTAGAAAATCATATCAATCAGTTATGTCTTATTTCGCTTGCACACTTATCTGAAAGACATAGGGTATTCACCATACATTTCCCTTGACAAAGAAAACATGTGCTTTCATTTATTTTTACTGTATATCTCAGAAGTGAAATTGTTGTTACATAATGATGCACTAAGAAAATAATATATACAAAAAATGTAAAGAAAATGTTTGAAATTTAACATGCAACCTACTGTGTTGTGTTGAAAGGAATCAAGATTAACTGGGACAAGAAATAAAAATAAAATTTTGATTATTGTACTTAAAAGTGAACAGGATATTAAAAGTGTGGACAATAATGGTGTTGAAATTAAAAACCCTGATTCTGATGACATTATTGTTTTATGTCATTAGAGATAAAGAGCACATACAATTTTATATACATAGAAAATGAAGATTTGAAACTAGTAAACTGAAAATGTAAACACTGTAATATTTTTCCTTAAACAATAATTCACACTCACTTACAAAAAAGGGTGAAGCATTTTTTATTCAAACTTTTTTTTCTTTAATAGACATAACACTAAAAGAATATTTACAAGTACAAGAATATATACACTATTTCATAGAAAATATGGAATATTTCATAGAATATATCTTTAGAATGTAGGAACTTCCTCATCCAGGATATTTGGAAATTCTACACACAGAAGTTCTACTTAATTGAAAAGCTTGCTCTGAAAGTGTTTCCACCACTTAGACTCAGGTACAATCATAAATTAATGCATGTTGGTTATTTTAGATGGAGATTGGAATGAAATGTGAGGCTTGAGGTTTAACTGGAAAAAAGAAGAAGATATATTGCAGGTGGCCCTCACATTAAAAACAATTCAAATGAGCAATTGTACAAGACAAGCGATTTATGATTTTATCTTAGAATGTACAAACTTTCTCTATTGTGGATATTAAGATGTTGGTTGGATGACTGGATAAGTAGATTATGATTTTATCTTTAGATATGAAACTTCCTTTGTTGGATATTTGGAAATTCCTACACACAAGTCTTGCTTTGGAGCAAAAATACCCAGAAGTGTTTCACACTGGCTCAAGGTACACTCCAACCTGGTTATGACACTGATAGCAATCCAATTTTTCCTGAACCATCCATACCCAAATGTTGCATCACAATCTATTCTTCCTACACATAAAATGCACATATCAACCTTCTAAATAAAACTCAATATACAATGGGGAGTCCCCTATATAATAGTAGTATTAGGAAGTCTATATAACAGTTTGATTTTATACAAGGATTGTCATGAAAGGAATCTTCAAGTGATAGTGAGTGAGTTGTTTGAGATTGTAGCTGATGGTGGAATATCCAGTCTTAAAGGCAGTTAGCAAAGTAGTAAATGTGCAAGAAAATCATATTGTACACAACAAACAATTCACGATGTTATCTTGCATAATGCCTTAAGTTTGAAGACAAAAAAATCATTGTATCTTGATGAAAGTAGTGACCTTAATGGTCAATCACTGGCAACCATGATTTTAAAACATGTTATTGTGCTTATGGAGGTAGTATTTTAAGCAAGGCGGTGAGTGGTGGTTTGGAACAATGGCAGGTATGAAGGAGTTGCTTTATATGCATACTATGCAGTCTAGCTTAAGACAGCGTTCTTAGAAGAGATTGAAGGTGGATTATGGAACTCAGGAGTTCACAGGTGATAAATAATAAAAGTAAAAGGCTGAGGGAATCATTTAAAATCCACTATCATGAAGATATTAAAGATGTCAAATGCAAAACCCTAGCAGCTAGAGTAATGAACACGGTGTGAAAGAGGACAGTATGCTAGGGCAGATTTAGGAGATCTCCACATTATCTAAACATAGGAAAATACATCATTTATTTATTTTTTTAAATTAAAAGAAATTATTCTGAACCTTATATAGGACACATTGATACTTCAAAAGCATCTGATTTATTTTCTAAATTAAAAGAAGTCATCCTAAACCCTATATAGGATACATTGATACTTCAAAAGCATCTGAAGGAATTTGAGATTATGCAAACATATGTCAATTAAATACCTAGATTACAAACAGTAGCGTGAACATTGTAACCCTTGTTTATCAGAGCAGGAATGGGATAAACAACAATGAATCTTATTCCTCCTATCACGCACATCTCCTTACCATTCTCTGTCATTCTTTATTGAAACACTTCTCCATTTTGGCGGGCTATGCCTGAAAATAAGGTTTCAACAAAGGTTTTATTGTATGTTTATTAAAATGAAAACTCCATTTTGGCGGGCTATGCCTAAAAATAAGATTTCGACAATTTTTTTAGAGTATGTTTATTAGAGTTTTAGAGTATTTTGGCAGGCTATATTCAAATGGATTGTTACTGACATGATTTGCTGCATTTAGTGTTGTAAATTGTAATGATGCCATGATTATTGTACTACCGCCATCTCTTATTATACCCGTTGTGGTACGGCGGTGTTTTGTACTTCCCTTCTATTGTTTACCGCACTATTGCCTTGCTCAAGGCTTCCTGTTGTAGGGTTGTGGTGTATACCACTCTACCGCATATGTTTCTCACCTTCCTGGCCCGGTATAAGGTGTATGTTTTTATCATTACTTGAAGAGTGTCAATGAGACAATCTTATTTTATTAACTACTTTGATATCTCAATGTCTCATCAACATTAGATCTTATGTTCCTCTGATGTTGGTTGCTGATGTCGATGAGACAAGTTAATATCTATTGCCGATATCCCATTATCTCATTGATATTTTCCTTCGGCGATTTTATTTATATATCAGTGTAACTTTGTCATGTGAGGAAGACTCGTGATTATCGTTGCGATATGGTGGTGTTTTCCTTCCTTCTGTGTTGCCTTGCTCAAGAGCTGCTATGGGGATCTGGGTGTATCTGCTTTACCACATATGTTGCTCACGCTTCCTGGTAGCAGTGTATGATTTTGATCATTACTTGAAGAGTGTCGATGAGACAATCTTATTTATCTTATCGATATCTCAATGTCTCATCGACATTACTTAGTTATATCCAAGAGTTGTGTTTCCCCAAGCACTTGTAGATATACCTTGTCGATGTGACGTAAGTGATTCTCTCCTCGATATGCCAGTATCTTGTTGACATTTCATTATTTTACATCGTCGATGAGACATATAAATAAGTCTCTTCAACATAGTGGTGTCTAAACCAGCACTAAACCCGAAGCTAAACTCGAAGCTAAAAGTGGCGCTAAAATCGAAGCTAAACTCAGAGAAAAATGCGGTGCTAACGGTGGCGCCACACTTGAAGCCAATATTGACGCTAAAGGTGGCGCTAATGTTAGCGTGAAGTAGCGCCAAAATTAGCGTCAACTTGTCCTGATGGACACAAATAAATGCCAAAAATAGCTCCATCCCGATAAATAGTGCCGATGTTTTCAAAAAAATGGAAAAAAATACATTAAAATAGTGGGTGGAAGCAAAAAACGGAACAAAAAATGGAGCAAATCATAGGGATTTGTTATAGTGATTATACCATCAATTTCCTCAAGCTCTGCCAAGCCCTAAGTCGGCTATTAACACAATGCTTTATATTTGCTAAATGATGACATTTAGGGCACAATAATATCGATTAGCTTTTACCACTTTGTGTCACATAAAACCACAAATGATTATGTCAGTGTTGCACCTCAATGTTTACCAAAAGCCTCATGATATTCAAACACGTGTGTCAATGTTAAAAACCAGAACCTTGTGAATGATAAACATCATCATAACCAAATAATATACGTCGATGATAAAATCATGGCTATTATTCACAAGAGTATAATACTCATCACAATGCCTTGTATCGGTCTAATGATACAAATGTGCTAAGTGAGGACCAAGTTCAATGCAAAATACCAATGCATGGTTTAAGCCATTATATTAACTAAGCCAAACATGTATAAATATATCAATGTGTATCACCTTAATGTATGCCAAGTTGAACACTCAACCTGACATCAATGCCAAAACTAATGTCAAAGGGGCAACAAACTCCCCATTTGGAATTGATGTCAAACCTGCCAAAGAACCTAAAAGAATATCACCTATAGAAACACCAAAGCACTTCCATGTCAACAAACTATCAACAAATTGTTCGTGTCAATCAATCACCAAGTGAATCTGAACCTGTGCACCAATCAACCAAATGAAATTTTGAACACTTGTGCACCAAATGAAAAATTGAATTTTGAATGTAATGTATGCTCTTCTCCCCCTTTTGACAACAATTCCAAAGTTCAAAGGGTAGTAAATCAACAAATGGCCACTGTAGAAGATAGAAAAACTATGAAAGCAAGATATGATCACCACAACCTATATAGAATAACCAAACATTAAGAAACCAACTATCCAAACCTATTAAAATGCTATCACAGTGAAAATCAAAACACTGTTAGACCACAAAAAAAACCACTATTAGCATCATCAAGCACAAGATTTGGTGAAAATGTGTATTATCATGTGATATCATTGATTTCTATGTCAAGAATACTCTCAATCTTGGTACGGTTGGCTAGCACTATCGAAGTATTATCCCATGATGCCAAACTTATCACATTGACTAAGCTGCAAACTTTGACCTGTAAATCTTTTTTGAACACCTTCTATTGACACATGCATTAGCTTTGACACAATACATCACCGACACATTTAATGTATGATATCCAATGATATGCTTGCAAATACCACTATGTCATCCCTACAATGATATGCTTGCAAATACCACTATCAATGTATTCTTTACTATACCTCTGCAATAAGATACAATTAATAATGTTACCATATCAACCATGTTGCCTAAGAAAAACATCATTATGCACTTTCCATAACACCATGACAAAACTACCCGTTGAACTTATGAAAACTGTGACTTAGAGCAAAGACATATTGTCCAATATTTCAAAGAATCATCACCATATTGCAAGAACATAAAAACTGTTTCATTTAAAAGGAGCTAAGGACACTATCAAAGTGTTGGCATATGGATTCTAGTGTTGTCATTGATGGCAACCTAAGTTATTGATCCGTTTTGCACTGCAGTATCTGTCCATACCAGAAGACAAAGTAAAGAACAAGGTATCCGACTGAAGTTGAATATGTCAAGTGGTTTGCATTACCAATCTATCAGGTTTGGTTGTGGATCTCAGGGAAGGTCAATGGGTATATGGAATGTTTTATTCTAGAGTTTTGTGTTGTCGCATCAATTGGTGTACGAGTTAGGAGATCCAGTCGTTCAATTTTTTGTTCATCAGTATATGAAGGCTGACTAAGTAAATGTGGGGTGTTGTGGATGTTTAAGGAAAAATTATTTGGAGTATTTTTGTATTGAAGATTTTATTTTGGGTCCTCACTATGCTATGGATGACTTTGTTGGATGTGTATTAAATGTTGTTTATGATTTGAGCCGACAGTTGGAAAATATTTTATATTTTATTGAAGCCAACTTATAGCGATTGAATCCTTAGTGGCAGATATATATATGAGATCGATTAATTCATTTTGGTGTATGTGTGTGAGTGTTTGATATGTGTTGATGTGTGTGT
>VDFB02089229.1:0-29051 GCA_007258455.2 Sequoia sempervirens | reverse complement strand
TTCTTGGAAGAGGATATTGCAAAAAAATATGAGAGCAACAACTTGCACTCAGCTTCAAAGTTAATTCTTGCAACATTGACTATTGTTGTTTTAAGCCTTGTTTCTGAATTAAAGGTCTATGTTTTAATAAGAACTGTAGGTGACACCATTGATGATAGACTCAGTAGTCATTGTAGTAGAAGACCCATATTGCAACATATACAACTCTTTTTTCTGACATCTGCAATAAGCTTGTTGCAGCCTCATCAAAAGTAGCAACCCAAATCTCACTTGTGTGGTTTTCTATCTTTAGCTACAATAAATATCGGAAGTCACAATCAGGCATAGATGTCTCACATTTAGGACAATTGCACATATTATTGGAAGACTCTTCATACTTTTTCTTGCATTGTCTGCCATTGGCCTTATAGACATGTAAAATTGACTTAACACCTATCACAACCCAAAACATCTCAGAACATTTCAGAATCAACTCAAAATGTCTCGAAACAACTTGAAACATCTCATAATCAATCCAAAATGTCTTGAAACAACTCAAAATCAACCCATAATGACTTGAAACATCTCAAAATCAACCCAAAACATCTTGGAACATTTCAAAATCAACCTGAAATGTTTTGGAAAATCTCAAAATCAACTCAAAATTTCTTGAAACAACTCAGAATCAACCTGGAACATCTCAGAACATCTTAGAATCAACTTGGAATGTCTATGAACATCTCATAATCAACTCAAAACATCTCTAAAATGTCTTGGAAAATCTCATAACATCTCTAAAACATCTTGAAACATCTTAGAATCATCCAATGACATCTCACAATGCATCAAACGACATAGAATGACATCGAACGACATTTGAAACCCTCATTTCCTCTATTAATTGAATAATACAACATTATTTAATTAATCTACTATTTCATCATTTCTAACAAATTAAATAAATACTGTTTATTTAATAAAGTCTTGAAAACCCTAATTCTACTATTATCCAATAATACAACGTTATTTGATTAATTCATGTTTCATCATTTTGACCAATTAAATAAATTAAAATTATTGAATAAAGTCCTAATATAATCTTACTTTTTCCTGATTAGTCAAACAACATCATTAATTCACCTTATTCCTCAAAATTAATTAAATTATTAAATCATAATAATTTAATTATAACACTTTCCCTCCAAAATTTGAATAATCAAATCAAACAATTCAAATCAAATATCAAAAATAAAATCAAAACACAAAAAGGAATTAATTAATTAAATAAATTAATTAATATTCCTCACCCACTTTCTAATTGAGAAAATCATGGATTGCTAACTAAGCAATCTAATTTTGCTAACTCGACCATCTAATTCCTAACTAAACCCTAACTGATCAATCAATTGCTAACTGAGCAATCAATTATTGACTAATCAATCTAAAACCCTGAATAGCCAATCTATTCTTCAATCACCCTAATTGTGCAATCAACTTTGCACAATCTTCTCATGTCTAAATCCTCTCAACACATGTTGACCATTGATCTAGATATTCTCCAACTCGATCTTGATCATCGATTCGAAATCTCTTTTCCTATATAACAAACCTCTCTCCTCACAAATATGGATGATAATTTCAACTTACCTTATGCAACGAAGTGCTGTCAAGATCACCATTGATAGAGCTTCCTCATTTCTTCAAACACAAGCATCGTTCATCAAGCTTTTGCACCAAGCAATGGAGGCTTTGTAGTGATACAAACAACCCAACATCATGCAAATACACTCCAACATGGGATGGTAAACTCTTCTTTTGTTTGTTTGAATTCATTTTGAATATCTTAGGATCTCATTTCATTCAAATAGCTTAGATTTGTACATTTCATGAGTGATGGAATAGGATAGATTAAGTGTTTTGGATTAGATAGTTTCTGATTTGAATCTTGCATTTGATCTTGCTTTCACCATCTTTCCTGATGGATTCCTTCCCCCCTCACACATTCTGGCATGCGTGGTGGGACCTAGGTCCTCCTTACTAACGTTTTTATGAGAAAATTTGAAGTCACAGGATTCTGGGAGCCTTCTAGAGATGTTTCATAGATTGCCCAGGAAAAGCTCGCTTTTGACTGTTAAGAATTCTGAGTTTTTTCCACATAAACTATGCTTTTTCCATGGGAACTGTTCCTTTACACTAGGAACAATGCTTTTGCTCCAAAAGGCATGCTTTTGAAGTTTTCTGGGTTTGCACCTGCACAAAAAATATGAGCTTTTGCCTAATTTTTGAGCATTTGCATAATTTCTTCTAAGCTTTTGATTTTTTTTGACCATTTTCTCTGGAAGACAAGTGCATGGATCCTACACTATTGTAATGACCCTCCTTGCTAACATTTTGTTTGTTTTGTAGGAATTAATGGATCTTTATGCAGGATTTTGAACATACTAACTTGTTTTGTGTAGAGAAGATGATCGGTCCAAGATATTTGGAGCCACAAATATTTTTGTTTATTAACTTAGGAAATTTCTTTTGGTGCATTAAAATTAACAACAACTCTCACATTTGATTTGGTGTTGCTAAAATGAACCATTTTTAAGTTTTCTAAGTTAGGAATTTCCTTTTGGTGCTCTAAAATGAACAACTCTCACATTTTTTATTTTGGTGCTATTTAAAATGAACAAATTTGAATTTTTTTCTATATTAGGAACTTCCTTTTGGTGCTCTAAACTGAACAACTCTCACACTTGATTTGGTGTTGTTAAAATAAACCATTTTGAAGATTTTTAAAGTAGGAGCTCTCTTTTGGTGCTCATAAAAAGAACATAAAACACTTCAATTTTGGGCTCTAAAAATGAACACATTTCATGTTTTCATAATTAGGAACCTTTAAATTTGTTGCATAAAAAGAGTGCAAATGTTTTTCATTGTGTTGATGCACCTACGATTTACATTTGTTGACTAGTTAAGACTAGGCCTGATTTTCTTAGAAACACTTCAATTTTGGGGCTTAAAATGAACAAAATGTTTTTGTTGTTTTCACACCATTGCTATCTTAATTGCTTGATGTCTTGAACACTTCAATTGGTGCAAAAATAAAAAAGAACTTTGTTTTTCTTTACTCATATTTTTTTGGGGTTAACATTGCTCGAGGTGTTTAAAATGAATCAAACTACAATGAATTGTTTACTATACATACATTGATTGGAAAAGTTGAAGTGCTTTGTCTTCTCCCATCGCGCCGTTTTGGTGATCTTTGGTGAGTGAAGAACATTTTTGAGCTTTGCATTTGTTTTTCAAATTTTACCTTAGAGAGGGGGCTTACTTTGAGACACATCCTATGCTAGAGAACTCATTGCAAGGTCTCAAAGCACGTTTACTGGTGGGCTATATCAAATTTTGTCAAATAATAAGAAAGTAGCTTCAAGTCGTGCTGACAACAGACTACACCTAATCCCATGCCTTAAGTGGAACAAGAACGGTTAAAGAGCCTTAAGTGGCAAAGCAGCTGAGTGTCAGATTTCCACATTCATAGTTACACTAAGAGCCAATTGTTTTGGAAGCCGTCCATTTACCCAAAAGAGTATTTTAAGGTAGTACATTGGAATAGCACCGTTCCAAGAAGTTACTTACCATGTTCGGTTTTTGGTTGAGGCAATAAAGAAAATAGGGAAGGGACTCTTTTGCTTGGCATGTCAAGACAATACATTTCCTTGACATAGCCTATTTTTCCATTCCATCTCCTCAGATTAATCATCCTAGGGATGATTGGTAGGCTTACTAAGAAATACGTACCCACTTGAGCTTAGGATTGTAAAGTGCTTGTTAATGTTAAACTTGCCCAATTACATTCAAAAACAATTGTGACATCAAATTTTGTGTTTGACTTGAAGAAAAAGAAAACATCAAAACAAACATTGAACAAATTGGTCAAATAAAAACCCTATGAGTTAGTGTATACTTGTGAAAGAAGCCTTATGATTTGCACTCCTTGAAAGGATTTATCCTTAAAGGTTTCTAAACATTTTGGATTTTATTTCAGGTTACCTTAATCAAAGTAAACATTGGCTAAACTATGGCTTGGGTGTTGTGATTTCACAACTTGAGCTATAGACATTCAGGTCACATAAATTCCATGCTTTTGAGTCATTCCAGTGCTATTATATCATTTTCCATACTCAAAAAAATAGAGGAAACAAAATAGAGATCACTAACTGCCATTCCAAACTCACAATCTTTTTGCTAATATTTAGGAAGAAAAACTAAAGTTGTAAGGTCATTGTTCAAGCCAAAACACTTGGAAAATTAGATTGGTCATAAAGTCTCCCACCCATTATTCTCATATTACTTATTTGAAATCAAAATCAAATAAAACATTAGGATCATTCCTTCACTCAAAAAGTCCATTATATGAACAGTTACTTGGAACTCACAGATCGTAGTTCAAGTATCTTTCCCACAACATATCCTCTAGACCAGGAAATGGAATATCAACCCTAGTTCTTCAACATTTTGATTTCAAAAAAGTAGCCACATTCCAAAACAACACTCAAGCCTTAGGGTTTTTGAGTTTCATAGAAAACCACCCCACAAACACCATCATACCTTATGACCATTTGGAAACCTACAACTCCTATTCAACAACCAGGCCTTGTAGCACCAATCTTTCAACCAGGTAACACACATATTGAAGGTGCCCAAATTGACATCATAAGTAGTTTGAGAACTTTCATTTTTTAGAAAAACAAAACACACAGCCAATTTCTCACCGCATCCATCATCTTAGACAAAGAGGAAGAAAAGGCAAACCTAGCAGCCAAAAGACCTATATTACCACCACTTGTGTGGCAATAAATATACATACCTCATGCTTTTAGGCAAGCAAAAGATCCTTAGGTCTAGCAAGAGTAGGATCCTTAAATGAAAATCTATACTTAGGCTCTCAAAGAATCGCCCTACAAAAAAGTTTTCCAAAGGTTTCTTCTCAAAGAGATATCACAATCGTCAAAACTGGCTAGATTACATGACACAACCTTACTTGGAAACATATGACTTGGCATAGGGCTTTCTGATTTGGCTCTCATGTCTTGTTTATACTTTTTGCATATTTCCCTTTTGCTACTTTAAAGTAATTGCTCACAGAATGGTGTGTAGCAATTCCTTTAAAGTGGGGGGCATACATTGGCATAATTTCATTTGCATTCTTGGTTCTTAGTGCATCCTTGTCACTTCATATGATGTGTTTTTCACTTTTTGGATGACATTAGGTGTGATTTTAGGTTCATAAGGGTGATCTATCTTAGCATAGTACATTCCTCTTGTCGGCCTGATGTGACGCACTGCATCCCCTAAGTTGTGAATATTTATTCTTTGATCGGTCCTCTCTTGGAGACATTAGACACAATGTCCCCTAAGTGACAGACCTTGCATGAACTTAACAAGACTCCTTTGAACATATTTTCCATTTTACACTTTTATGTTTTTACATTTTTACATTTTTGCCACCTTGCATAACACAACTTGCATGCCTGTGGTACTATCCTCTTTGTTCATGAGTTCTAAGAATACAAAGCTTTGCTTGTCTCATGAAGCACAAACCAACATTTTCCTTTGTGGCACCTTGTTAAAGTTATCAAGAGGTATAACTTTCATATGGTTGAGCGGGAAGCCCATTCAGCGACACGACTTTCCCCATAGCCACCTATGTGTTTGTGAGTGCATACCAACTAGCGTATGTATCTTACCTTTTGGGCCTTCTCACCCAACAGACTACCATGAGTTTCGTCACCCCAAAGTGAGTATGCATTTTATTTTTCTCACAAATATCCTAGATCTAATCCACAACTAGTTGGACATACGATCGAAGCTTGATCCAGTTCTCCCTTCTCTTTCTCTATTTCACATGTGTGTTCCTTTGTTCTTATGTGCAGTTTGCCATGGGATCTTCATCCTAGGGGCTTGATCATACCTCTTGATTGTTGTCATTCCATCTTGCTAACGTAAGTGCATTTGGACCTCCCTCTCGATATGCATGGCTACTTTGGTGTGAGTTTGAAGCAAGTTCATCCTCTCACTAAAGTGGGGGCTAAATGTGTCATAGAAAAATGGACCCTTCACATTTTCATGGTCTTTTAGGCCTTTCTTCACGATGCTTGGTCCATTTTTCTTTGATTTAATGTTGTAATGTGGCTTGAACATTCACATTAAGTCCTTAAAATTCAAATTATGACATCTTGTGAAGGTATTGTGAAGTGTTGTAAAAAATTTCTACACTTTTCTAGACTCTATTCATTACAATTAACCTAAAAATCACCTTTTCATCACTTATCAAGTCCTATTTTGAAGTGTTGTAAAGTCTTGTGACAAGATTTCATGCTTTTCTAGGCTTAATTTCACTATTTACACCTTTCTTATGCTGCATTTGACCCCTTTATTCCCTTATAAGGCTTAATTAAGTGTGTTTTTGAATGTAAACCTAACAAACAACATTAAATGTGACTTAATTCCTAACACCCACTTTCAAGTCCAAGGTGGAACCCATTTTCCATGGGTGGCTAATGAGTCCCTCTTGGCTCCAAATTCAAAATATTTCAAATTTTCTTTCAGGTTTTTATTTAAAATCACCTTATGTCAGCCTGTGATGAGGTATCATCAGGCTACTAAGGAACAAGTTTGTATAAATAAGTTTTTTTACATCCATTCCAACCCCCATTCATCAAGTTCACTTATTCGCTCATTCATTCAAGCATTCAAGAAATGTGCATCATTCAATCAAGCATTAATCAAGTATTTTGGAGCATCCATTGTTATATCTTCATATTTTCTTCAACAAGGTTGGTAAGTTTAGGACATTTGCATGTTGTTTATTCATCTTTCCTTGTTCATTTGATTCCATTTATTTATTAAGGGTTTGATTACCAAAGTGGGATTTGACCAAGGAAAACCCCTATAACCTAACCCTTGACCATTTTCAGGTATGTGCAGGATCATGATGGGCCAAAAAGTGGCAATATGATGGGTATGTGGCTGACAACTATTTTTTTACCCAAAATTGATGAAAAGAAAAGGGTTTTTAAAGGACATTCTCAACTTTCCATTGATATAAATTATGCTTTACTTTGAATTTAATAAGTAATTATTATTTATTTTCTATTCAAATTACGACTAAAGTCCTGATTGATAGGCTAATTGAAAAACATCCATAGCTTTCAAACGATATCACATTTTTTGAATCCAAAACATGTGCCACATTCTATGATTCCAATACTATAGGATTAAAAAAAGAAAAATTGAATTTCATGAAGTTTTGACCAAGTTATGGTGGTCAGACATACGAGTTTTTATATTTTTTCAAAAGTTGTAATAAAAAATTCATAATTAATTATTTACATGGAAAAAAATTACAAAAAAATATGCATCACATTGGGGCATGATTCCTTTACATATATCTAAAATCTTATAAAAAAATATTATCATTTTATTGTGTTTAGGGTGGTTAGACAGACACCTACTTATTTTTTCCCTGAAATTTAAGTACCATTGCATTGAAATTTCAAATTTTCACCAAATATATATATTTTTTCTCTAAACAAACCTAGTAGTTTAGAAACTGCATTCAATTTTCTACAAATTTTATTCTTACATATTTTTGAAATAATATAGATAACTTATTCAAATTTTTACGTCAAGTTGCCTAACTTTGATTTTTTTGAATTTTTTGCCACTTAAGGGCCTGTTTGTTCCATGATGATCCTGCACATACCCTTTCCCCCTTTTGCATGTGTGTTTGCAGACTTGTTTATGCAGATTTGACAAGCTATTAGGCGTTGAAAAGTGGACAAGAATTCAACAAAGTGTTTCAAGTCAACTACAACCTATTTCAAGCTTGGAGAAGACATTTTGTCTGTTTTCTGGAGATTTGACTCCATCAACTTGACAAGTAAACAACCTCATATTTGGTGCTACAGGATTGGTCCCTAATTTCAAAAAAAATTGGGAGAGATTTGATTCGCCATAAGTGGTGAATGAGTCCAACCTTAAGGCTAGAAATCTAGATTTTGTCAAATTCTAGATCCCGATGCTTAGAAACCTGTTCTTAGAAGTTTTCATCAGAAGCAGGTCTGATTCACCATTAGTGGTGAATGAGTCCCACTAGTGATTTTCAGTGATCTCTTCCAGCATTCAAGACACTCCAGATTCTTCATTCTTTGCCCAGGTGCACTCTAATTCAGCCTTCTTTTATGTTTTGCATTTGTTCATGTTTAGTTCATGTTTTCATATCACATTGTGTTTTACAACATTGGATTTTTCTAAAGTCTTGCATTCATAATCATTCTAAAAGTTCATTTAGTTTCACTTAGATCATTCCATTTAGTCTTAATTGCATCATACACATCTTAATTTGAGTGAACCACCTAGACTTTTGAGTAGGGTTTATCTCTCTCCTTTTAGGTGAAACATCCTAAGAGTGCAAGAGTAGCCTATAAATCCTACCCAAAAATATATAGTTCACTACCTTCCAACCCTACCCACACTTTAGTTCATCTAGGGGATCACACATTTTCCCTTCTCAGATGGGCAAACCTGCCTCTTCGTAGGTGAATCTGCCTTCCAACCCTACCCATGCGTCTACCCATGCAGATATGCATTCGCTCATTTCCACGCACAATCCCTTATCATCTACATAGGCGAATGTGTTATCACGGATGGAAAAATCCACCTCTACAAAGGTAAATCCACTTCCAACCTAACCTTCCCCATATGAAAATGCATAAAAAAATGTGCCAAATCAAAAATGTAAGCATAGTTTTCGAGGCGTACCTATATAGGAGCCTCACCATCTTAATAGTACTCTCGTACCACATCCAATCGGTGCGGGATGTCACCTCGACATGTCATTTTTCTCTCAGGATCGCCTAATCGCTTGTGTGCACAAAAATCAAAATAAATAATAATTTTGCCTAATTACTATTTATAATTACCTTTTTAACCCCCCCAACCCTTTTCACCATAATTTCTTTTTTTGGTCACCATTTGCACCTGGTTTACCCATTTTACTTCATTCAAAAGCCATTTTTCATTGATGTCCTCATGGTTCCCTTCCTTTTCACCTATTGAGATGTTGCCTAGGGCCCCTTTTTCCCTGTCCGCCCTCTTGAGGGGGCATAATCCTCAGTATTTCTTCCATTTTCCTCCTTATCAATTTCCCAACCATACTAGGGCATCTAGTTATCATTTTCTTCTATCGAGTAACCTATATTTTATTTTCATTTGAAACATCATTATTTCAATGATATTTTGAAGAGGGGAAAAATTGTAAGCATCCAAATTTGACCATCTCCATATGGTCAAATTTATTATGTATTTCATCTATTTCACACCCACATCCATATTAATTAAATAATTTCATTATTTGATTAATATTTTTGTCTATTCCTAATGTTCCCTAAAGTATTTAATTAATTGATTAAATAATTGACCATCTTCTTCTCTGAATTAAATAAATAGACTAATTTATTTAATTTAGTCATTTAGCCCACATGAATTAAAATTAATTTTAATTCATCCCCTTTTCTCTCTCTAAATGTCACATCCTCCATAATCCATTTCTAAGCTCAATTAATCTGCTTAATCTCATCATTAGGATGTGCACACCACTAATTGTGATTAGTGTCACATCCTCCATGTTTTGCCACTTTCCTTAATCCCCTCATTATCATTTGCACAATATTAATCCTAATTAATTACCCTTAATCTAATCCTAATGCCAATTATGACATGTTTACCTAAGTCAACCCTCATTAACTCCTTCCCTTTTTGGAGAAGTTATCCCCATCCCCCAAGGAATTTTTAGTTCCTTTTTATTCTCCCAACATGCCTACATAGAATTTTTAATTCCATTTTATTTACCCAAGGTCTCTTGTGGAATTTTTAATTCCTATTTCTAATCCTCGTGTACCCCTAAATGAAATTTTTAATTCCATTTATCTACTCTAGGCTCTCTCCAATTCCCCATGGAGATTTTGAGAGGAATTTTAAATTCCTCTCTTGTCACATCCTCCCCATGATTTGGGGAAGATAAGACAAGTCACCCCTCTTTCCCTTCCCAATGTACTTGAAAAGTACTTCCACCGCATTGCCACCTAAGCTCCACCTCACCTCTTCCCATCTCCCTAGGATGACACATGTGTCATCCTCACAATGCTTGATATGCCTCAAGGAATCTTAGCCATTGATCTTCAACTCTACTTCTAATCCTATCCCTTCATTTCATCTCCTTTTTAAATGATTATCAAACACTTAGTCAATTTTCCTCATTCACTCATGAAATTTTCAAGATTACACCCACTCTAAGTCCATTGTTGTAGCCATTTTTGAGCTCATATTTGCATCCAAAATCCACTATTACTCCCATTATTGCATCCATCTTGCACCCAAAATCATGATGATATAGGTTATATGTTGTCAAAGTGATTAAGGAGCACACAAATCAGCTACAATCAAGGGCCAACCATACAACAAATCTAGACAAGGTAAAATTTGTGTTTCATTTCTTCTTTTTTGTTTAGATTTTATCATTTAGGCCAATCTTGAGTGTTGTTGTTGGTTTTTCTATTTTGCATTTAGTTTCATTTACATTTTAGAGTAGGAAAACACCTACACATAGTGTGCCTTGATTTTTGTTCTTGACATTGACATCTAGAATCAGGCTTTGGTTGGCTCTTTGGCTATGACACCAAAACAAGGAAAGGAATAAAATGCATTCCTAAGACTCTAAAATTGAGTCAGGACTGTAGCACCAAACTAGGATCCCAACATAGATGCAAGACATTGGTGAAATAATGCTAGTGTCATGCATGGGCACTAGTATCCTCTAGGTGCATTGTTGTTCCCTAGCACATTATTGTCTCTTATTTCATCAAATAGTGCATTATTCTAGTCATTTATTGAGAAATGTTTGTATATGAAAGTTATTTCCCTTGGCCTAGTGAGTCTTCCCATGCTATCACTTCATTGAAAATTTTCTTACTAAAGAATTTAAGACACTTTTTATAGTGGGAAGCATACATGTCATTACTTGAAAGTGACCCATCATCATTCTAGTTGGTGAAGGGCTTGTACCTCCTAGTAAGGAAATATCTTGTGAAGGTTTTCCCCAATGTTTATTTGTTGTTAAGGTTGTTGTTAATTGACTTGGGGGTAGTTGATACCCTTATCCCACTCCCTTTTTTTTACAAAATGGAGGTCATGTCATTTATTTGAGATGTGATAGCTCCTAGTAATTATGCCACTTATATGTGGGTTTCCTTGGGTGTTGTAAGAGTTCATAAGTATGTTTTGTTGAGAATTTGAGGTTGATGATTCCATCATCCCACCCTTGTGTTGTGTTCATGAGAGAGCGTGATTGTGGGTTAGTAATCAATCATTATTTGAATGTCATTTCCACTCCTCTCATAGGTTCATCATGGTTGTTTCATGCCATGATTGGTAAATCTTCCATTGGTGCCACCTTGCTTGTGACAATGGTGAGTTCATTTGTGTTATTAGTGTCCTTGTGACATTAACTTTCACATGACACTTGTGTGCACAATACATGTTGTCCTAACTTGGTCATTGGTGTTCTTTAAAAAATAAAATGTTTAGTCAGCTAATGTTATAGGTGTGTGGCTTGGGGCGTTACTTCATCACCCTTAGGTACATTATTGAAAAATATGGGACACATAAGGAGAAGAGGATTTTTATTGCTATGTTGATTTTAAAAAGTATTTGGCATGATACCTAAAGGAAAACTTTAGAACAAGATGGAGGAAGTCGAGATCCTAGAAGAGTATAGAGTTAGAGTTCATAGACTTTATGTACAAATCAAGGCTCAAATCAAAACAAGGGATTGATTATTATAATGCTTGAAAAGAAACATTAGTGTTAAGCAAGGCTACTCATTCTCCCCCACTTTGTTTATTTATACATTGATAAAATGGAAGAGTTGTTATTTACAAGGCTAATAAAGGGGGCTTTATTTTACTAGATACATAGTAAAGCTAGTCTTATATAGATGATATCATTCTAATTATAAAATGTCTCACAGTTTGAGAGAAAAAAATGAGGGAATTTGAGCTCTTTTGCTTAGAGATTGGGATTCAAGAGAGCACAAATGGAACCAAATTCACGATCTTTTTGCTAATAAGTAAAAACAAAACAACTTAGCCTCCTTTCAAACGAGGTTCAATAGAAATAGTGAAAAAATACAAGTACCTTAGACTTGATTTCCACAATAGGCTTAGTCAAGAGACATGTAGGACAAAAGGAATGCAAGCATATGTAAAAAGTTATACTCTCTACAAAATAGATGTAGTATCAAGTTATGGATTTAGAAAACCAAGAAAAAC
Organism: Sequoia sempervirens; assembly: GCA_007258455.2. Lineage (NCBI taxonomy): Eukaryota > Viridiplantae > Streptophyta > Pinopsida > Cupressales > Cupressaceae > Sequoia > Sequoia sempervirens. The sequence continues at coordinate 16,692 of VDFB02089229.1, read as the reverse complement.
TCTTTTGAATTTCTTGTTTTACTTTATGGGTGTGAAGTATGAGGCAATAACATGTTAGCTCATGTAACTAGAAGCAATTAATCAAAAAGAGCCTTAAAATCAAAACTTCAATTCCATATGAGATTCTTTAGGGTGAAACATGTACTTTCTCAAAGATATTAATTGCCCAAGTGAGGACTAGACTGCATCATTTTTTATGTGAGTAGCAAATAGACAATACCTAAAAAAGAGTGGTAAACAAGGATGCAATTATTTTGCAACAAGTGAGTGGTGGAAACATAATGGAACTACATCATAGAGTGCATAGCCTACAATAACATTCATATAAGTTACAAAGGCAACACGAATGTGTTAACTTGACTACTTTATTTGAAGAGCCTAGACTAGACAAAATTACAAGCTTTTCAATCAAAATTCACAATAGAAAATCTAACATTAAAAAGAATTTAAAATTTTCATAATACTTCTGTCCGGACACTTGTTTACTCCTGTTAATCACATATGATCTCATAGAGATTATTAAAATGTTTTATTTCATTTCAATAGAAAAAGGGTAAGATGGAGCCAAGCGAACATTTAGGGCACTTACTCTCGTTAAGTCTGTCGTGCAAAGTGACGTGCTCAAACGGTGACCCATCAATATCTCTTTCTTCTGCCCAGTAAAAATGAAGTTTTGTGCCGTGACACAATGTGCTTACAGACCCGGTCTTCCTCCTCCCAAATATAAAAATGCAGCACATCCAAATAATGTCGGCCACTCCCACGACAATATAAAGCAGCACAGCGACCAAATACATGGACATAATGACTACACAGTTTCAAAATCAAAATCTGAATGGTATAAGAAAACTTCAGCCTAGAATGAAAGGACTATAATTGGTATGGATCATGAGAATGTACCAATACTAATTAGAGACGTATATTGTGGAATGAAGACTTGAAAATAATGGAAAATAAGTTAACAATTAGATTAATTGGTTCTTACTTTCTGTCAAGAGTTTCAAAGATGTGTAAGAAAATAAACTTAAACTTTGAGGATTCTTATGCACTATTTTGAGGAAGTCTTAATTATAGCAAACTTCAATACGAAGGCCTAAGGCCTTCTAGTTGGGCAATGAGGGCATAGGGAAAAACAACCAATTATAGCTAGAGGAAAATAAATCTTGTTTTGTGAATGAATGAATGCTTCAAGATGGGAATAAGGATGTTACTCATTATGGGTCAAAGTTTCTTGGATTGTGTGATTTGCATGACATATATGTAATGTTATGAGTGCATAATCAAATTTAAGCAATATCATCTATAAAATATATAATGGTCAAAGTTTGGTAGACTATATTATTTTTCCACATAATTCTATTTTGAGGGTGATGGAATTAGATATTAGTGGTTGTCCTATGGAGAAGAAATCATTTCACAATACAATGTATGTAAATATTGACCTATTCACACAAACAATCAATATAGTAAACATCCATCACAATCAAAATAAGTCACCTATTGAAGGCAAAATTCTCATAAATCAAGAGATTTAATAACTTTATAAAATAGCCTATAAACAACACTTTTAGGAAGATGAGAGAAATACAATGAGTAAACAAAAGTATGTTGACTCCTCTAAATCACAAAGGATTAAGAAAATTTGAATGATTCTTTTTTTTTTTTTACCACGGGGTATCCCCATGACCTAGCCCAGCGCCCAACCCAACCTTGCCTTGGGCTTACAAGCTGTCAAGTTGGGGACATGAAGGGGTGAGTTGAGGCAAGACTAGTCCTCCTAGGATGCACGAGCACACACACAAGACATGTGCATTGCTTAAATCTGGACCTCAAACCCAAGACCATGGGGAGAAAACCCATGACTTAAGCCTCCTCCACTATCTAGGGGGGCTCAGCTCGAAGCCTAGAACATTTGAAAGATTTAATCTCAAAATAAGAACCATAAGTACTTTTTTGGAAAATTACTAGTATGATAAATGATGCAAGGCAACAAAAGAAACTTGGGATGAGGAAAGAAAATAAGAAAGATTATGAAAAATTGATAGAATCCAAAGAGAATTTTATGTGAATTCAATAAGGGAGAGAGTTAAAATTTCTCTTGGAAACACAACCCCAAAATATTTTGGAGGGAACTACAACAAAAATAAATAAATAAATAGAGAATAATATCACTAATTTCTAATGTATAGAATATACAAAGTCATTTGATGATGTTTTTGATAAAGGAAAAAACGGGTTTTACAAGGACCCGAAACCACCAAGTTTTACAACAAAATAAAGAGAAGGACAAAAAAGTCCAATAGAAAAAAGTCATTTGATGATGTTACCCTCACAATTAACACAAAAATAGAGATTTTATTTATAGAGGATATCCATCAAGGCCTACAAAATCTAGTAGGGGATAAAGCACATGATATATATGATTGCAAGAAAAATATTTGAAGCAGGGAATAAAGGTCATATGTAGCATCATGCATTTAAAGCATTACCAATGATGTCATCCAAGATGACTTCCTAGTAAAGTGGGTGACTAGTATCACTGCCCCTCTCTTTAAAATAAGAGATATCTATAATCTATTAAACTACTACATGATTGTACTTAATCATCATAATGAAAAACTTTATAGATCACAAATTTAGTAGTTGTAAGGAAAAGAGGGAAATAGAACAAAAGGGAGGGTAGGCTTTGAGACAAGGGACACCATTATAAACCAATTCATAACCTTAGACACTTGATTGAAACAATATGGGACACCTAAGGAGAATATGCTTTATATTGCTTTGTTGATTTTAAGAAAACATTTGACATGATGTACCTAAAGTAAATTTTTGGAACAAGATCTAGAGAAACTCATGATCCTAGAGGATTATAGAGTGGGAGTTCATAATGCTTGGGAAGCAACTTTAGTGTCAAACAAGGCTACCCATTCTCTCCCACTTTGTTTATTGATAAAATAGAAGACTCAATAAACAAGGCAAATGGAGGGGGTCTCAATTTACTAGATACATAGAAAAGTTAATCTTATATAGTTGATCACATTGTAATTGGAAAAGGAGCTCATAGTTTGAGAGAACAACTAAGGACAATAGAGCTATTTTTTTAAGAGGTTGGGATGCAAGTGAACACTAATGAAACCAAATTCATGATCTTTTTTCTAATAAGTAAAAGAAGAAACAAGTTAGCTTCCTTTTCAAAGGAGGTTCACTAGAAATAGTGAAAAAATTATGAGTATCCTAGACTTAGTTTCCACAACAGGCTCAGTTGGGAGACATGTAGAACAAAAAAATTATCAATGGGTGGAACACTTTACTCTCTACAAAATAGATATAGGAGTTTTGAATTATGGGGTTGGAAACCCAAGAAAACCATTTTGACTATCTTGATTCACTCATAGTCCTTTATGGATGTGAAGTATGAGGCAATAATATGTTAGTTCACACCTAGAAGCAAGTAGAAAGAATCCAAAAGCATTTAATCATAAGAAGCCTCAAATCAAAACTTTTTCAAGTGAGATTCTTTAGGATGAAACAAGCATTTTTCGAAAGATATATTAATAGTTCAATTGAGGATTGGATCACATCATTTTTGACATGAGAATAGTAAATAGAAAATACCCAAAGAAAGAGTGGAAAATGATGACGTGGCGATTTTTCAATAAGGGGGTGTTGGATTGGAAATATAATGGCACTACACCATAGAGTGCATAGCTTACAATGACAATCATACCAATTACAAAGACAATGTGAATGCGTATAAACTTAGTACTTAATTTGAGAAGTTGAGGCTAGAAAAAGGACAAGGTTTTCAATCAAGATCCATAATTGAAAATCTAACATTAAAAAGAACTTAAAATTTTCATAATACTCTTGGAAACAAATTTTTTAATCCTATGATCATTTTAACATGGTGTTTATTTACTTCTACTAGATCTCATAAACTTTATTAAAATCTTTTATTCCATTTCAATAGAAAAAGGGTAAGATGGGAAATTAGGGTCTCTAAACTAAGGAGAAGCCAAGCGAACATTTAGGCCCTTACTCATTTAATTCTGTCGTACAAAGTCCCATGTGTGCAAACGGTGATCCAGCAATCGCTCTTTCCTCTTCCGAGGAAAAAATGAATTTTGTGGCGCGACAGACCCGGTCTTCCGACTCCCACGCAGTTTGTCGGCGACCCCATGAGTGTAATCGTACCCTTGCAGACAGTAAGGTCACCACTTACGGTCGAGGAAGCTGCTGATATGGAGGGTCCATCTGCTGACATCATGCTGACAAGCTAATGTTGAATTCTATCTTCAATAATTCCTGCCCAACAAATTAAAACTGTCGGCTTTCGTGGGAATCAGAACATAAGATACGATGAAAATAAATTATTGGACGATGAAAGTGACCTCAACTAATCATCCTCAAACTCTGCTTCCGATTCCCGCATTTTTTATTCTGCCTGGATTGGGCATTGATCGTCCTTTGCGATTGCATAGCAGTCAATCGGAATCCTTGTGGGGAGTGATCGTTATAAGAATAAGTTTCAATAATGGTGAGGAGTAGTGCAGGAATTGGGTTGCTGACGGCCATAGTGGTGCTTCTCGTTATAGGTCGCCGAAAGCTCATCAAACCCAGAAAGCGTAACTCAGCCAGGCGATCATGTCTTTCTTCCGGTAACTTTTGCTTCCCATATCCTTCCTGCTCTGCATCAGTCCAAATCTGTTAATTCTTGTTTGTTTTATGTATTCTCCAGACAAAAGGAATAAAACAAAGAAGAAGGTCCGTTTCGCTGCAGATGTTGTGGAGCCTCGTGACAGTAATCGGGACTACCGTGGGCGCTGGTCTCCGACCAAGACGGATTCAGAGACCCGGAATACATGCCCTTCTGCACTGCGTGGAATACATGCCCTTCTGCAGTCAGTTGAGAAAGCAGAGCACAATATTCCGGCCAACAGAGTTGCACTTTACAGTAGAATTCTCAGCTATCGTCTGCAACAAGCATAACCCACAACTGTTATTTTGTAGTTTGTAAAACCACCCACAGATCAGATCCCTAGTAGAAAGCTATTACCAGGTTTTGTTATACATCGCCAGTAGCTTGTTAATTTCCATACAGTTTTGTTGCTCGTCCTACGATTTTCCCAGTCAGTTGTACATACCAAGCTGTATCGTTTTGTTTCTTGAAACAAAACAGTCCTTAATTTACTACTTTGTTAAAGGGATTGTACAAAGATGAAAACTAGAAATCGACATTAATTAAAGTATATATGCATGCTATAGTTTATTAATTGGATTTAGTTTTTGGATGGTTTTTGATTTAGATGTATGTGTTTTTATAATATTCTAGTCGATTGCATAAATATATAGGCAGTTATTATTTTTACTAGAGAATTTAGTTAATCAGTTAAATTTAGCTGAAGGACAACTTGATAGGTGAGATTTGAGCCTGAAACAAGTCTCATGCCTGCAAACCACTATTAAGTCATCAGAAAACAAGTTTCAGCTACCATTTAATGGTAAACCAGCTGTCATTTAATGGTAAAAGCCTCCAAAATATCAGGTAAAAGCCTTTAAAATCTCACTTAACACATAAAAGCCAGATAAATATTGATTTGACAATTAGATGGGAACATTCTTGGAGTATTATTTGTCAATTTGATGGGAACTTTCTTTTTTCATTTGCATTGCTTTATGTTTTAAATCTGCATGCAAATATTTCATAATAGATAATACTTAATTTCTTTAAGAAAAAAATATAGATTTGTCTAAGTTTATTCCATTTCATTATTTAGAGCTTATTATTAATTGTTTAATCCAGCCATATGCAATTAGAATTTGCAGCTCATCTATGCACAAATACATACTCTCTAATATATTAACATACATATAATTTTCTATCGGCATAATCCTTGAACTTTCTTTAGATGCAAGTACTAGTTTATAGACTTGCTATTATTTTCACGATGAATTGCTGATCATTGAATCTATCTGAAAGATAATTAGATATACACCTTTTTGCACAATTATAATCTGCTAAAAAACAAAAATGCCCTTATCTATCCATGAAGTTTAATTTCAACCAAATGACTTTACCAACTTGAGAATCGTAGTCATGTTCCTCACCCACTCAATGAAACCAAGAGCTTAAACTTATGAGTTGTAATTGTGGTGCAAACGAAGCTAAGAAACAGTCAAATACTATATCTTCAAAGACAGACTTTACAAAGTCAAATTTTCTAGAGAGACGACTCCTTTGGCGCCAGCCTCCATTATGGAGTATGGCCCAGCATTAAAGCAGACGGGGACTGATTATGATAAAGAATTGGCGATTACAGACACGTGATACATTTCACCTCAAGAAACTTAAACATTACGCACGGTTACAATCAAACGCTACAAACGTGGGGTGATAGTTAAAACCTGTCGGAAGAAGAATAGATTTACAAAACTATACGGATAAGAAAGAATGAAGGAATGAATTTTAATGTCGTTCACAGGAATATAATATTAACATATTTTCAGGTTTTTTTTAATGTTTTCTTTTCTATTGTGTATTTTGATTAAGAAACTTATCATTTTGTAGAGTCTTGTCTCCTCAAATAACCTATTCTAACTGCCTTTCTTCAAAATGTTTTCGAACTGAACACAAATGTCCTCATAGGCCGCACAATCAAAGATGAAGTACCGTTCAGTTTCAACCACCCCTTCGTTGCAGAAAATGTAAATTCTTTCATCCCATTCTTCACTGTCTATCTACCTGTCTCACATCTAAAATGATGAGAGCTGATCTTCAAATACCTAATTGAAATTTTAGCTTTACCCTTAACCAGCCTTGAAATAATTTTTTTTAAATAATCAAAGAAGAGGGTGATATTTTAATTATTATAGTGGTAGAGGATAGCGTTACACTGTAGTCTGACGTCGTCCTCCGGATTGTTCAAAGTAAAAGTTTGTATTGACATCTTAACAAACACGGTGAACCATTTTTAAGGATTTCCTTCATCTGTAAATGTGACAGAAATTTTGCATGCCCGTGATTAGATAACGTCGACTCTTTACACGTAATAATTCCGTCACTATCATTCACGTGAACTATAAACAAAAATTATAAAACAACACAGTCCAAACAACACCTAATGAGATATATTAAAAAAATTTAACAAATACATTTTAGCTTTCCGATAATAATTTTTTTTCCCATACATTGGGAAATTCTCTCCATTATTGTGCCCCATATTTAAGAACATTAAAACGACTTTAGATAATTTTGAGTGTTTTTTGGAAATAATTTTTGGGTATCAATAGATTTGTAAAGAAATAATTAATATCTCTTTCAGCATAGATCTTTTAAGATTAAATAATAATTATTTCAAACAAAGAGTCAAATAATAAATATGTTAAAATTCAGTGTTTACAAATTTAAACAAGTATTAAGTTTTTAGTTTGTGAAATGTGACTTTTTATGTGTCTTAAAGTGATTTGTCAATGTTTGAGAAAAGTAAATCTAGTTAGACAAATGCATCAAAATTCATAGAACATTTTATTATTTTTGTTAAAGTCATTTTTGAAATTACAAAATCAATTTCACTAGTGTGGACCTAAACTAGACTTAAATTTTTTATCTTTAGTAATTTCTAAAAAAATTCTTTCAACTTACATCAAAGTACTAGTCTAATTTCACATAAAAGCTCAATTTGTATGTTAGGGAGTTTGTACATTTTGAGCTTAAACAACACAATTTAAGCATTAACTACTTAGGTGGTTGCCCCATGTGAGACCCTCTTAACTCAACTCTTTTGTCAATATTAACCTAACCTTTTTCCATTTTTTGTTCTCATAGCATTAATGTATTTGTTGTGCCCATGTTTTTCAAACTTGTTAAACCATAGTGTTAGATATCTTGATAGACCATAGGATTATTTTTTTCCCTAAATATTATATTTTGTTTAGTTTTTATTGGACATTGTGCAAACAAAATTTTGTATTTATTATTATTCTCTCATAACATGGATATATGAATGTGTACATAGGTTTTGATATTATTCATAAAAAAATTATACACCTTCCTTTTAGAACACTTGTAGAATTTTTTTAATAGAGATATTATTAGATTATAGCATATAAATAATATCTATATATAACATAATATTATATATAATATTTAATTTATATGATTTATTTATATATAGATATGTATAATAAATATTATATATTATATCATTTATATACAATTTAATAATATATAATAATATAATTTATAAAATAAAATTCAATATAATATAATAAATAATATTTTAATATAGTATATAATATAAAATATAAATATAATGAACACTATAATATATATAAATATAGAATATAAAGAAATAAGTACACATGCCTTTTTATCAAGGTAAGAAAAGATTAAAATCAATTGAAGCAAGTAAAATAGTGAAAAGGAGTAGAAGGTAGGAAGACAATTAGCTTAAGAAGGTGAATATATAAGATATGATTTACAAGCTATGGGCACTCTTATGAATGATCTGGATATTAGAGAAGAACTCAAAGGGATTGAGGAGAAGACTTTTTGAATTGTTGCATTCAACATTAATGTTGAAGTTTTAGAGACCATTCTTTGTATTGAAATTTTAGACAATGTCATAAATTCAAAGGTCAAGAAATTGAAAAAAATGTGATAATTTTCAAATTCATTAGAATTTGGTCATCCATGGATAGGATTAAAGCATTGATTGGAAGAAAAAAGGATACAGTTCAACCTAGAGGTGAGCTTCTCAACACTAGGGTTTATGCAAATAGTGTTCTAATTAGAACTTGAGAGGGAGAATATCCTAAAGGGAGGCCCAAGGTTTATGGGCAATGTTGATCTATATATCCATGTGTGGTCTCCAAGTTTCAACCCGCATCAAGAAAATATTCAAGATGTACCTCTTTGGATTAGACTTTATATGTTACCCCAAGAGCTTTGAAAAGAGGAAATATTTTGATTGATTGGGGACTCTTTGGGGAAGTATGTGCACAACTCTAATACAATTGTTGGTGGGAAATCAACCTCTTTTGTATGAATTTTCCTTAGAATAAATCTGAGCAAAATAATCAAGTATGTTATCAAGTTTATTTGATTATGGGTAAATGGAATCAAGATCTAGTCCATGAATTCCTCTCAATCAAGTGTTTTCATTGTTGGAAAATATGTAATATTGTAGAGTCTTATGAATTGAAAGGAAAAATGATGGTGGAGTCTACCCTAACTTGATTTTTCCTAAGGCATTGACTGCTTTACAGGAGAGGGTCTCTCCCCACTTGCAACTACAAGGTCCTAGTGGAGAAATTTAGGAGAATGATTTGGACATGGAAATAGGAGTTCTATCCATCCAAAATGATTTAGGAGAAATGAATAAGGAGAGGAAAATATCAAAGGTGATTAAACAAAAGGAGTGTCAGGGCCCAAGGTATTGTCCCTAGTAAGAATGGAAGTGGTGTAAGGTGCCAAACAAAAGGAGTGTCGGGGCCCAAGGTATTGTCCCTAGTAAGAATGGAAGTGGTGTAAGGTGCCAACTACGCTCTTAATGTTGGGCCTAGTGAGGATGATGATAAATAAAATTCCTAGAATATTGCTACAAGAATATCCAAAATATTTGGAGGTAGGAATTCCATTCCTATGGATGCTAGAGGTTTGAATAACAAGGGAATGAAGATAGACACAACCAAAGCTAAATTGAATGCCTTGGAGGATCCAAAAAGTGGAACCCAGGCATTGATGAATTTTTTTTTAAACCAAGAGGCAAACATCTCCTTAGCTTAAAAAATTGATGAAGATATTGAACTAGAATGTTTGTGGCCTCAACAACCCAAAAATATGTCATTTGGTTAAGTGGATTATAGAGATAGAAGGACTTGATATTTTTCTAATATACAAAACCAAGATGGAGTGTTTTACGTTTAAATATTTTCTCCCCAATTTGTGGAAGAATGGGGAATATGTAGCACTAGATGCATATGAGACAGTTATCTAGGTCTAGCCATTCTTTGGAACAAATTTAGATCTTTCCAAATTTTCTTATTGAGGGATCTCACTCATGTCTTTTAGTAAGATGTAAATTTGTTTATGATAATAATTGAATGATTATCTCCAATAAATTTGTGGTCTAAATATGGAAAAGGAAAGGTCTAGGAATTGGGATTATATTAGGAATTTTAGATAAACTCACGAAGATGAGAAATAGATAGTAGGTGGGGATTTCAATTCAATTTTTTATCTAGAGGAAAGAAAGGTGGACAAACCCATAACAATCTTGGTTCATTGGACTTTAGGAAATTTTGTGAATACACGTCTCAAGTGCTAATATCAAGCCCAAGTCAGGTTGGTTTACCTAAAATAATAGAAGGTATATTATTGATAATATAATTTTTAGATTGGACAATTATTTCTAAACTCAGGTTGACTTCTTGATCTAGAGGGTTAGTGGAATTAGGGAGTGAAGGGTTGCAATAGATATAGTGTTTACAAAAAAATACATGAAGTTAATAAACTAGTCAAAGTTTGGAACAAGGAAACAATGGGGAATTTGTTTGAAAATAAGAATAGGGTAGAAGTTGATATGATTTTAGTGGGGGGAAATATTTCCATGAATGGCCTCTCCCCTGAACTTAGGGAAATTGAGAATGCTCTTATTGGAGAACACAACCAAACATAATACATAAATTTGGATGAAATTCTTTAGCACCAAAAACCCAAAAATAGGTGGTTAAGAGAAGGGGATCACAATACAATTTTTTTCATCTAATTACCAAAATAAAAAGGAAATTCAACAATTTCTTAACTCGTTGAGGCTTTAGGCTGAATTTAGAGGTGGTACTCAAGATATTTATTTATTTCAAATGTATACTCATAGACAAGGACCTCAATGAATTTCCAATAGGGAAGTGTGGTATATAGTGAGTGACTTAGGACTCGAATGGTCTTGATGAATTTAAGTCTCTAGCTAGAGTGTGTACCTATCATATATGGTGAGATGGGCATATTCCATTTAGATATATGCATATCTTAGATGGATAAAGGATTTCCTATCCCATATGGATGGATGCCTATTTTGTATGGATAAATGTTTTTCCTAGATGGATGGATGCATACCTCATATAGATAGATGTTGGAGTATGAAAATAAATGAACACTTATCAACATGAATAAAAAATGATATTATTTGAAGTGCATGAATTGGGATGTTACATGTGGTATCAAAGTGAGGTTTGGAAATTAGGCCTTGAGCCTACTATGAATAGAAGAAAATAAAAGTGCATAATATTTTAGAATTACTTTGTAGAGGGTGAATACTCTAAATTTTAAATTGATTCTCTTGAGAGTGAAACAAGTATTGTGAAACTTGTTAATTTTTTTATTGAGCATATTCTCTAACTCACAATAGATTCTGGAAAATCTAGGTGTAGCTCGTGGTATTTTTCTCCCTTGTTTGTGATTAGAATTAGTCATGCAATGCTTGTTAAGTGTACCTTTTAGGATTTTTTATTGTTGATGATCTTTTTAAATATTCATGAAGGAAAGCATTGATTTATTACCTTATTTATGAATAGTCTAGCCACCAAGTTATGATATCTAATTTTATTGATAATTTTAGTCATATTTGATTCATTATTGAAATTGAGCTCATTTAATGCCTTGTTCATGGAATTGATATTTCTTTTGATTAGGTGTTGTTTTAATTTTTTTAGTGACTATACTAGAGTGTTTGATTCATCATCATGTATCTTGAAAACAAAATTTATATATCATGTCCATGAAGGGCCTTTAATATGCATTGTAAGAGAGTAGGTTGTGTAGAACATGATCTTTCCTAATATTTGTAGAGTTATACTAATTAGAATTCATTGTTCTTGCTAAATGTATAAGAATATTAAGTGAAGTGTTTGAGATATTGTGAAACATATTATACATATAAGGGTATTTAGCTATGTATAATCTCAATATATGGTGTGTATGATATAAATTTGATGATGGTAAATGATGTATAATTGATTTCATAAATGAGTTGAACATTAGTATTTTCTTATTTGACCTCGAGAATGGGATCTAATAAAAATATTTAAGTGTGTTGTATCTTAATTTTTATTAATGGTTGGATATTGATTTAGTTTTCCCACTAAGAATATCTTAATAATATTCCTATTTCTATTAATATACTAATGTTAGAAGTAGACTATGATTAATGCAAGAGCTATCGAGTGCACGCATGATCCACATCGATCAAAAATATTTCCAATTTTTTTCTTCATTTTTGTTTTGGTTTGGTGGTCTTCGGAATCGTTCTGTAGCTGAAATCCAAAAATCTAATTGAAATTGCAAAAAACCAAGTTTTTGCCAAATCATTGTTTTAAGGCTCCATGGGTAGTTTTGAAAATTATTTCTAGAAAATGCATAAGGAATCAAGTAAAATCCTTTTGCGGGGACATTCTTGGAGGTACCATGTTGAATGTGGAAAAATAATAAAAGTTATAACTTTCACCATTTGGGAGAAATTAATCCTATAAATTTGTCTTTTTAATGTCAAAAGTGTGTTGCCAATTTACGGAAGTTTAATTTTTCAAAATTTATGAAGGTTGGAGTGAAATCGTTTTATAGAGGACTTGGAGACATTATCCTAAGTGTACACACTATTTTTCACGCAAATTGAAGAACTTTGAATTTTTCACCTAGGTATTGACACCTGATTACATCGAATTGGCATATGGTAGTGTTAAAATTTGAAGAAGAAATAATATTTTTTCTTTTATTTTAAATTTCTAGTTCAATTGTTTAGAGAAGAAAGTTTTAGAATAAATGAGTAAAAAAAAGAGGAAGGTCACACTTAGAAGAAAAGGAGCAAACACGAAGTAGAAGAGGGAATGACCGAGTCACTCAACCAAAGAGGCAGTTAAAGAATTTAAATAAAATATATGCAGATTACAGAAAATGGCATGTGAAGGAAGGGAGAGTGGAAGTAGGTGGAAAAGGAGAGAAGGTGTGGGAGGTGAGAAGCATGCTTCCCACTTCTTTTGGGCTTAAAAACATATTTTATGAGTCTTAAAAAAATTTGCTACAACCATTTTGTGAGGAGGCATTAAGGGTTGCACAAAAGGTAGAGAGGGACATGCCATTTAATTGGCATATTTAAACTAAAGTTGAAAACCAATACAACAATGGATAGAAGAGGTCGATTTGAAATGTTCAATTGAATGCAAGTTAGTGTGATTCTAGATTGGTAGAAGGAAGACACATAGGATGAAATTGGAGTGATAGCAAGGATAGTTAACCAAGAGAAAATATGGGTTGTGGTAGATGTGGAGTAAGGGTGTGTTTCTGGAAGAAGTTTGAGGCCATGAAGGCCAATTGATTGTAATTTTTAATTGAATAAATAAAATTAATGTTAGCTTGTAATTGTTTTTGATTGAGTTGTTGAAGTGTTGTTGTGAGATTTCATTTTGTGGTTTGTGAATTGGTTGGTTGAGAGAGGGGAGTACTGTCTTGCTTCAATGATGTGTTTGGAAGTAGGGACCATATCATTAAAAGCATAAAGGTGCATTTGAAACTACTATCATCATGATTAAAATTTCAAGGTAACAAAAGTATGATTACATCTAATGATATTGTGAAATCAAGTTATAATTATGAATCATTAAAATATGATTATCTAATTAGAATGGAAACAATTTTCTCATGATTATTTTCCTTGATACAATAAACTAACAATGTGAGTTATCAAATGTGGAAAAGCAATTTACTTTTACATTTGATGCATAGTTATATGTTGGACTTTACAATATAATATTTAAATAATTTGAGTCATGCTTAATGGATGGAAGTGAATACAAACCTAAGAATAAAATATGGAAAGATGGAGCCAAGTACACATTTAGGGCCTTTAAATTGAGAAGGACCCAAGCGAACATATAGGGTTCTTACTTTCATTAAGTCTATTGTATAAAGTGCCATGTCCTCAAATAGTGACCCAATAATTACTCTTTCTTTTGTCGAGGAAAAATGGAATTTTGTGGCATGACACAATCTGCTAATAGACCTAGTCTTTCAACTCCCATGCAAATATAAAAAAGTAGTGTGTCTGAATACTATCGGTGACCCCTAACTTCAACAACTAGAAATAGTGAAAAATTTACATGTAACCTAGATTATGTTTCCACAATAGGATTAATTGAGAGACATGTAGAATAAAAAGAATGTCAATGGATGAAACATTTTACTCTCTACAAAATAGATGTGGAGTGTTGAATTAGTGGATTGGAAACCCAAGAAAACCTTTTTGACTATCTTGTTTCACTTGTAGTCCTTTATGGGTGTAAAGTGTGAGGCAATAGTATGTTAGTTTACACCTAGAAGCAAATAGAAAAAATCCAAAAACATTTAATCATAAGTAGCTTCAATCAAAACTTTTCCATATGAGATTCTTTAGGGGTGAAACAAGTACTTTCTAAAAAGTATATTTAATTGTCCAATTGATAACTAGATCACATCTTTTTTTATGTGAGACTAATAAATAGACAAAACCTAATAAAAAGTGAGCATGGCTATTTTGCAACAAAGGGGCGTTGGATTGGAAACATAATGACACTACACCATAGAGTGAATAGCCTACAATGATGATCATATTAGTTACAAAGACAACACGAATGTGGATAACTTGACTATTTTATTTGAGAAAGTGAAGCTATACAAATTGACAAGATTTTCAATCAAGATCCACAATTGAAAATCTAACATTAATTTTTTTTATAAAATTCTTTATACTTTTGAAACTATTTTTATATCCTATGATTAGAAACTATTTTTATATCCTATGATTAGTTTAGCGTGATGCTGATTTACTCCCACTATTAATCTGCTAGACTACTTGATTTCATGAACATTATTGCAATAAAGGGTAAGATGGGGAATTATGGTCTCTAAACTAAGGAGAAGCCAAGCGAACATCTAGGGCGCTTACTCTCAATTTAAGTCTGTCGTACGAAGTCCCATGTGTGCAAACAGTGACCCAGCAATCGCTCTTTCTTTGCCGAGGAAGAAAGGAATTTTAAGGCGTGACAGACCCGGTCTTCCGACTCCCACGCAATATCTCGGCGACCCCATTATTTTAGTCGAACCTTTGAAGACAGTAAGTCGCCATTTACAGTCGAGGAAGCTGCTGATATGGAGGGTCCATCTGCTGACATCATGCTGACAAGCTGATATTGAATTCCATGTTCAATAATTCCTGTCTAACGAATTGAAACTGTCGAGTTTCGTGGGAATCGAAACATATCGTATGATGAAAATAAATTATTGGACGATGAAAGTGACCTCAACTCATCATCCTCAAACTCTCTTTTTGATTCTCGCGTTTTTTAATTTTGTCTGGATTGAAATGAAATGAAATGAAATAAAAAAATTTAATGACGTCCACGAGGCCAAAGAAGCCTATGGGACCCAAGAGCAGCACCGGAACAACCCACAGCACAGCCCTAGACAAAATGGAGGCGCCGTTCGAGATCAACCCTTTGATGATTGGGCATTGATTGTAGCAGTCAATTAGAGCCCGCCCTTGTGGGGTGCGATCGTCAGAAAAGTTTAGTTTCAGTAATGGTGAGTAATAGTACAGGAATATATTAACTGAAGTATATAGGCATGCTATTATGATAATCAATTAGAATTTAGTTTTCAGTTGAAAGATGGTTTCTAATTTAGATGTATGTGAATATAAAGATATGTTATCGTCTTGATTAGATAAATTTAACTGATCAATTGAATTTTGTTGGGGGAATTCAGTTGCCATCATCTTCATTTTAACTCATCAATTGATTTTATCTGAACAATAACTTCTAAATTAGATGTACAGTTTTTAACATTATTATAATCCACTATACCAAGACAAAAATATCCTTATCGATCCATGAGAAGTTTCAATTTCGGTCAAATGACTTTACCAATTTTTCTCCTTCTACCTAAGGTTTAAGGACACTTAGCCTGCGGCTCAAGGAAACTGGTTTAACCAGATGCTAAGTTTAGTTACAGGTCAAATCTTCTAAAGAGCCAGCTACTTTGACGTGAGCCTCCATTATGGAGTATGACCCGGCACTAAAGCAGACAGGGAGTGATTATGATAAAGAATTTGTGATTAACGTGACGGTGATTACAGATACGTGATATTTGAACAGAAGATATATTAAACATTACGCAAATTTACAATCAAACACTACAAATATGGGAGACAATCGCATGTTCCAATAATTGTTATAGTGTTTGTTGATTTAATGTTATACTTTTAACAATATTCGATCAATAATTGTGACTTTAAAGTTGTTAGTGTTGACAATGATTATCCATAATTGAATGAAATGGATTCCTTGAATCTAAAAAGCAACAAATCATGTGATGTCACATCAGTGCACCAATAAAACATCACCTAAAGCACAACTATCGACCTCACTTTTTTTGGGTCCTTTTGAACACCTCAACAAAAAGCATGTGGCATCATATTTGATGCTGTGGTCCTGAAAACTTAGTTAAAAGTAGGGGACTTGTCAAGTAAACTGCTTTAAAAAATTGAAAGTGATTTGAAATTTTGACTTTTGAAATAGAATGCTCAACTACCAGATCCTCTCCCCTATTGAATCAACCCAAAGACCAGATCTACAAAACTACTATTATATTTTAATTATTATTTG
>VDFB02089228.1:0-45765 GCA_007258455.2 Sequoia sempervirens | reverse complement strand
CACATTTCCCACCCAAAATAACAAAAGGAAATGCATATTGAGGGTTTTTCACTTGAACCAAGGTTTGGGAAAACCCTAGTTTGAGCGAACCCCACTTATTCCTCATTCTCCCCCTGAAATACAAAAAAACCCTAAATTTTTACACTTTGAAGCTCAAGTTGAGGATGAAAAAGTAGGAATATTCACAAACCCAACTGGAATTAGGTAGTCCTTAGAATGAGCTATCCAACGAATATAATTTTAATATGTTTTGGTTTTATTATGTATTTGTTTTTTGAGTTTTATTAAACATAGGTTTTTCATAAAAAATGGTCTTTGTTCTGCACATGTGGAAAAATAGTAGATTATCAAAAAAAAATTGAAAAATATGAGTGCACCAGATATTGAAGTCCTTGATCCAACAAAAAAAATTGAATTTTGATATATAAGCAAAAGAAGTTACGCCAAGAGTATGGCCGTATTTCATGTCCTAATTGCACTGGTCGGACTTCAAAACTCTGATTAAAGGCATATTCAATAAAACTATCTAATCAAGTGGGAAGCACTAGATATCATAGTTACAAATTCAATTCAAAAGAATTAGAATTTTATCCTTCATGGAAAAAAGGTTATGCGTTATACTATGTGTGCCACTTTTTAAAAATGTTGTTTTCTAAAAAAAGCCAGTTTTCATGGGAGATGGAAAATGAAGTGTATTCTGATTCCAAAAATTTTGAAAAAAATATTTTTAGAATCTACAAACAAAATGTGATGAGACTCTAGTTTGCATCATCTTCAAATTCCTCATGTTTTAGCCGCTATAGGTGCCCGAATATGAAGATTTAGTTAAAAATAATAATTTCAGTGTCACATTTGGCCAAAAATTGTAAACCACTATTGTGGGATCACCCTATTTCTTGTTAAAAATGCACATTTTCCTAGTTGGAATCCTCAATCTTGGGCCAATATGAAAAACTAACAATGGTCAATTCCTCAATCCAATTAGAATCAACAACAACAAAACATGTGGCCAACACAAAATTACTAAGGATCTAACTATAATTCTCAATAGCCACCCCAACAAAACCAATGGCAACCTTAGTGGAAAAAAGTTCAATAGTGGAAAAATCAAAACATGAATTATCAGAAGCCACAACCACCCTTGTAACCACAACAACAAGCCATTATGCCAAGCCCAACTTGAATCTAGTACCACAACCACCTAGATCACCTCAATTTCCAGCACAACCTACACCTAACCCCAACAACAAGCCTGTTTAGTAGGTTTATACTAATGAAGCTATTCAATACCCTAATTATGGGGTTGAGGTGTGTGATGTCCACCTCAGATCAGGAAAAATGTTGGTTGGGCCTTCATCTCCTCAAATCACTAAATTGGTTGAAAAGGAACTCCTAGTAGAGACCTTGGAAACACAACCTAAGTAACTTGAGTCAAATTATATTAACTAAACCGATCTATGTCTAGATCCTTCATTCCCTAAGAGATTAGTAGTTTAAAAACATCAAACCCAAGCTTAAATTGATCCATTGGGATAACTTAGGGATGTTTGCATCAAAATGCCCCTTATCCAAGCCATTAAGGAAGTTCCCATTTATACTATCATAGTGAGAGGTCTATGCCTCAAAAATCTAGGCATGAAGTGAAAAGACCCTTAGATTGTACATGTCTTAAAAGACAACTTGCAAACATTATGTTGGGAAATGTAACTATCCCCAAGTATGCAAATCTTGGGATCCCTATAGTTGATGTCAAATAAATGGCACTCTCATTAAGAACACCTTAATTGACTTGGGAGAAGCTATTAATGTAATGAATATAGATACCATGAAGTTGTAGATAATATAACTTAGACCTACACCTACTATTCTACAGTTGGCAGATAGGTTCGTAGTTAAACTTGAGGGTATCATTGAAGACTTGGTGATAACATTGGATTCATGGGAGTACCCTACAAAATTTATGGTATTGTAGCCTAAGCTAATCTTGTAGGTTACCCCCTCATATTAGGAAGACCTTGGTTGGCATTAGGAGATTCCTTCATAGGTTGCAAGTCTGGGAATATGATAATTTCCAATGGAAATGTGACTAAGAATTTAGTCCTTTATCCACTAGCCCAACCACATGCAAACCATTTGGACTTCCCTAGATGAGGAAGATTAGTACTCCTTACAAGCCTTGATGAATATTGAATGCAACCCCTTGTTAGAAAGCCAATATGAATATGACCTGATAACAAACATCATGCATAACAACTATGGTAGGGACCCACAACATCATGACTGTCTAACATGTCTACAAGATCCTCTACAATATATGATCCCTGCTAATTCATCATAGTTAGTTTACCAATTTTTCTATAATTTGTTACCATACCAATGTGTTCCAAACATAGTAGGGCTTGAAATTTCCCATATTCAAACAACATCCTTGGTAAACTTTAGAGATAATAGAGGGTAAAACATTAAATGTTAACAGTTAATTGACTGATATACAATAGACCTCATTGATGAAAGTGTTGCAAGCACACATAGTAGAATTTTCATTGGATTACCATGACATGAAGGAGATAGAACAAACATTATGCATACATAGGATTTACATCAATGATGGTTTCAACCTGATTAGAAAACCCTAAAGGAGGATGAACTGTATATTCCAAGATATAGTCAAATTAGAATTATAAAAAATTTCCTGATATAAGATTTTTCTATCCTATCTTTGATAGTCAATGGGTGTCACCCCTAGTAATTGTTCCTAAGAAGGGAGGGAAATAGAATGTGTGTGTAGACTTCCATGAATTAAATGCTGCAACTAGGAAAGACCACTTTCTAATCCCATTCATTGACCAAGTACTTGATTCATTAGCAAGAAAGAAGTATTTTTCCTTTTTGGATGGATTTAGTGGCTACAATCGAAGTAAGATAGCCCCACAAGACCAAGACAAGACAACTTTCACATGACCTTGGGGTACACATGCTTATTTCATCTTACCATTTGGGCTATGCAATGCACCAACCACCTTCCAGAGGGAAATACTGAGCATATTCTTAGACTTTGTATATGATTCCATGAAGGTTTACATGAATGATTTCACAAGCTATGAGAATACCTATGATGAAGCACTTGGAAATTTGAAGAATGTAATAAAGAGGTGTCAAGAAAATAATCTATACTTGAGTCATGAGAAATGCTACATTATTATAACTGAGGGGATTATATTAGGACATTTTGTGTCAAACAAAGTAATTTAAGTAGGCCTCAACAAAATTGAGGTGATATCAACACTCCATGTTCCTCAAATATAGAAGGATGTTAGAAGTTTCCTAGGACATGCTGGGTACTATAGGAGATTCATCCAATACTTTAGCAACTATTTTTATTACTATCAAAAGATTTAGAATTTGAATGGACAACTAGTCAAAAATCCATTGAAGCACTCAAGAAAAAATTAACCAAAACCCCTATCTTGAGAGGACCAAATTGGAGCCTACCTTTCCATATCCATACATATGCTTTTTGATTTTTCCATAGGATTTTTTCTTGGATAGAAGGAAGGAAATGAAGAGTATGCCATATATTACATAAAAAAAAATCTACAATGGGTAGAACTCAAATATACTGTGTTAGAGAAGGAGATGTTTGTAGTAGTTTATGCAATAAACAAATTCAAAAATTATATTATAGGGTATTCAGTGTTCATGCACACTAAACATACATCAATAAGGTATCTCATGGGCAAACCAATGGTTGGTGGCAAGCTTTTCAGGTGGTTACTATTGATTCAAGAATTTTAAATTACCATTATGGATAAGCCAAGTAAAGAAAATATAGTGGAATATTTTCTATCCAGACTACCAACCAAATTAGAAGAAGATGTTGATGATTAATTCCCAAATGGGCATTTATTTTCTCCATCTCTGCATACACCTTGGTATACAAATATTGCCAACTATCTTGTAGCAGGAAAGACACCACCCCATTTCTCATCAAGAGAAAATAGGAAATTGGTTCACAAGAGTTTTCCCTACACATGGATAGTTGGATACTTATTATACACATGCCTAGACAACATAATGAGAAGATGCATCTAAAAAGATGAAGTATATGATATCCTTAGAGCATGTCATGATGAACCTTGTGGGGGCCACTTTATAGAAAAGATGAAAACTCTTTAGATTCTCAACACTAGCTATTATTGGCCAACTCTTCAAAAATATGTAGTAAAGTACACTAGGAGCTATGATAGATGTCAAAGAATGGGAAGGCCAACAAAAAAAATGAAATTCAATTGCAGCCATAGTTAGCAATAGAACCATTTGAAAAATGGGGACTAGAATTTATTTTCCCAATTTCACCAACATCAAATAAAAAAGAGTACATATTGGTCTACGTAGATTATATTAAAATGTGGTTAGAGATAAGGGCTTTACAGTTTGCACGAGATAAATGTGGCAGAGTTTCTCTATGAAGATATATTCACAAGATATAAAGTTCCAAGAGAAATTTTCATAGAACAAGAACCTTAGTTTACATTAGAGATGAACACAAAATTGATTCAATAATATGAGATTAGACACAAAAATTCCAGACCTTACCACCCTCAAGCCAATGGGAAAGTGGAAGTCACCAACAAGGAAATTGAAAACATCCTCACAATGATAGTGCAAATTCATAGGAAAGACTAGGCATCCAGATTGCCTGAAGTAGTTTGGGCTTATAAAAGAACTTGGAAGACCAAAATAGGGTTTACACCATATGAACTAGTATATGGTAATAAATCAACACTTCTTATAGAATTTGAGCATAAAATATTGAGGATGGTAGTCAAATTGGACATGGATATGTCAACAACACAACAAGAGAGATTGCATAACTTGAATGCCCTAGATGAAATCAAAATGGAAGCCTTTCACCAAAGTAAAGTTGTCCAAAATAAAAGAATCAGTTGGCATGATCATATTATTAAGACAAAGGAATTTAGTATAGGTGATTGGGCTTTTCTTTATGACTCCAAATATAAATATTACAAAGGAAAATTGCAAACCAGATGGCTTGGGCCATATGATATAAAACATGCATTTCTTTATGGAGTAGTACAACTATAGAAATTTGATAAAGTAGTGCTCTCATTTCTTATTAATAGACATAGATTGTAGCTTTATAAGAAACCATTGGAGGAGGATGAATTCCTACTGACACTATAACAATAATTTGAACATGCAATTGAAAATTCAGCAATAGAGACAACTAGTTCTACAAATGAATCAGTAGACGAGCTACATAGCTCATCCATTGATGTTCCATAGGTATAATTTTCACACATAATTCACATGAACACAATACACAAGTGACAAATGACAAAATTCATTTTCTGAGACAGTCACACAAGCAACAAGAACCTATAACATCACGCCTCCAGGTAAAAAACTTACAGAAGGGACCTATTTCTACATGCGCCCGTAGAGATTTTCTATCATGCATTTCATATTAGAATCTACATTAATTTCATATCTATCACTTCATAACCTATCCTTTCTATAATGGTGTGAATTTGCACCCCTTGCAAATTCCCCATTTTTAGACCCTTCACCTTAGAAAATTTAATTTTGATGATGTAATTCCAACATCTGCCACCTTTCCCTATCCACTTAGTAGCCTATTTTTCATGTTGGTGGAGGAATTTTTTCAAGCATGTGTGTGCACTAAACAAACATTCATGCACCATGTCGGGTCGTCCTGACAGGATTCCTACCTCTAGAATATACAAAGGTGTTATGTTTTTGCATTGGACATGAACTATAACACCTTCTTTCCATCTTGACCAATGAAAAATGACTCTTTTTCCTCCTTTCTTCCATTCAAATTGTCTAACTCTTCATTCCATTCAACTTCTTTGTAACTTCTCCACTCTATCTTTCTTTTGGACTGAATTCTTCATGCATTGCTGATCAAATTACACACTTTTAAGCTTCACCACCACCTCCATTGTAGTTGCAATTTGTTGGTCTCTTGGATTCTCCACTCTATTTTTTCCTATAACATTATTGTTGGAGAACTTGCAAGTTCACTCCTTCCTCTACTTGCCTTGAGAGCACGTAGCTGTGAAGGTGATATCCTCCATTGTCACTTGTTTTTGTATCATCATGTTACATAGTAGCATATTGTTTTTTGTGTATAGCTTGGAATTTATATTTCCATACACTTTCTCTATCATTTTCTTACACTCCTTGCTATTTGGATATCCGTGGAGGTGGAAACACCAAAGCGGGGGACTAACTAAGACAATCCTCTAAAAAAAACCCAACATTTTCCTTGGTCTTGTGTGTAGGTGCTTTTCGATTGGAGCTATTCGAAGAATCAAGTTACAAGGAGGTTGGTGCCATTTTCTCACTTCCTTTTTCAATTCAAGCATAGCTAGTTAAAGTATTCTTCTTATTGTACTTCATTTCCGTACTTTCTCTACATTCTGTCATAGCATAAAATATCTACTAGTCAAGTTGTTAGTTTGGTTTCTAGCATTTTCATCTATTTCTTAGACTCTCTATCCATACATATGCCAACACCCCATGGATATTCTAGCACACTATGTTGGATTCCATGTCCTGCATTTCTGTCCTCAGGCAGTGAACTATTTGGGCTACAAATTGAACTCTAGGAATCAGCTTGTTTAACTCCCTAAAACATTTGGGTTATAAGGATAGTAGCAACCAATTTTCTCTTCCTTTTTTACCTTAGAATCTTAACCTTTCCAAATCATTTAGCAAGCTTGAGGTAGATCAAGGAAACCTATTGCTTAGGACTCTCCTATGACCTGGAGTCTCAGAGCAGTCAGTCCCCCTCCTCTACATTTTGGTGAACTCGATGTGAACATTGTAGCATCTATTTATTTTTGTTGATATTATTTCTCTTGCATCTTGTGTGGGTTGTATACTTGTGCATCATGAAGCTTTATGCACTTTACAACAATATTCAACCTTTAGGTACATTGTTGGGTGGGTGCAAAAAGATCAGGGGCCAAAAAGTGGCCAAAATTTCAAAAATCATTTGATAAGCTATAACATGCTCGCAATTTAACGCGAGTGCGTTATACCTTATTAAAAGAAAAAAAAGAAAATGACTTCATTTCTATTCTCACTGTGTTTTTTCTGCCCGCGACCAATAAAACATAGACTTGCACACTCGCATTTTGGAAGGAGGGAAACTTGCATTTTCTTCATTGATTTGTTGCAATTTCATTGCCAAGATGTCGCCACATTGACGAGGAGGTCAAACAAGTAAGAATTGTTTTTTTTTATTTGTTCAATAGGTAGTTTTAGGTTGTCTTTGATATTCATTTGTTTAATTTTTAGATGTTAATGACCCTGAAAACCCTCCTCAAAATCTTGAACAACTAGAGCAACAAGCACCCAAAAAAATCCTCAACAACCACAATAACAATATCCCCCACCAATTCCTCAACATCCTCTTGGAACTTAACAGAATTTAATGGGGGTAATTGAAAAAAATAAAAACCAGATTGAGGAGTTAATCATGAGGTTGAACGATCCAGTAACTTCAACCCTAGAAAGAAGAACACTTGTGAGTTCACTTCAAGAAATGTTATAACATGTAGATGCAATCAACAAACAATTAAGAGGATGGGTAGATAGGAGGCAGATGTTTAGGAATTTTTATGCAAATAAATTATTTTATAAAGAAGTAAAAGATGAAAAAATTACAAAATATGATTTGTGCTCACTATTCACTGACCCACGCACAAATAAAAATCTTGACCTTAATGCCAAGAGGTTTCCTATCCATTGGTGCCACCACCAAGGGATTAGGAATAATTTTTGGGATAGGTGGTACATGGTTTTTGACTATCCAACATGCAACAATTGTGAAGTCCCTCAATATTTCTTGAGGAAAATTTGTTGTGAGTTCATCCTCAACAAAATCCCCAACTTCTTTGATATGAGGTACTTTCTAGGGGAGAGGTGGGGGATCGACACAAGATAGACCTAGTGCATGACTCGATCCTTAGTGACAAGCGAGATGAGCTCTCTCTAGGCCAACTCGTGAGCATGTCGTTATCCCTTCTGTCACGAAGGAGAGTGCTGAGGTAGAAACTTTGCAGACTATCAACTCTTTGACCCAAAGTATCATCCAACATGCCAGTCCTGTAGTACAACACCATCCAAGGGAGTCTTCAAGGGCTAGGATTCCACCCCATTCTTGTCACGTTTACGGGTCAGCTTGTACATATGACCCCACAGAGACTCAAGAGAATGGTTCCCACGATATGTCTATAGCTGCAAGAATGGTGATGGAAACTAACAATTAGGCTTTCACCATCGATACTCAAGTAAATTTTAGAATGTTCATTGAATTTAATTTATTAAATTTCATTTTTGAAATGCAATATTAACTAATTTAGTTTTATGATTGTAATAAAATTTTAGGGTCACAGTGTTGATACTGAATACACCGGCCCTCCACCTATTTATTATTCCATTGCATCTGTTGTTGAGGTATGTAACTAGTAAACAATTATAACTTTATTACATGTGAATAGCATTGTTATATGAAGCGTATTCTAATATCTGATTTTGGATGTTGAATAGGCTAATATTGGAGGTTTCATGGGAAAAACTCTCAGTGCCAGTGGATCTGGAAAAACCTTTACGCAGGTAATAGAATAAAGGGTTTAACTAATTAATTGTACTTAATATATTTATGTAGTTTATATTCATATCACTGATTACATTGCATTACACATCTTTCAAACTCAAAGTGTTACTTCACATTGCATAACTAATAACTAGATTTTGATAGATAAATTTTTTTCAATTGCAATATAGTTGTTTAGAAAGTCAACATAAGCAGTGATGCAATTACTTCACATAGCATAAGTAATTACTAGGAGCAACTACCAATTGCATTTACTTATCATGGCATTCCATGAGACCACTTTTTATTGAGTCATTTTTTCAAACAGTTCACTTCCTTTTTAATGCTATGGATGCTTGGATGAAATATATGAAAGAATAATGGTAAGAAATAGAATAGATAAGGCAATGAGTTGTTTGAAAAAATGCCACAAAGAAATGTGGTCTCATGGTGATGTCCATCACCATGAGACCCAATTTCTTTTAGGAATTTTTTCAAACAACTCATCATCTTTTCTATGCTACCAAATTTTACATACATGTCTACAAAAGCATTTTATCAAATAGTTCACTTCCTTGTTGCTATGGCTAAAATCCTAAAGAAGGTGTTTTCCAACAAACTATAGATTCTTGGAAAAAAAATCTATCAAAGCATAATAGTAAGCAATAGCATAGACAAGGCAATAAGTAGTTTGAAAAAATGCCTTGAAGAAATGTGGTTTGATGGTGATAGAATGCCATTCCATCACCATGACACCACATTTCTTTGAGGCACCTTTTCAAACAGCTCACCACCTTTTCTATGTTACCAAATTTTCCATACATGTCTACCAAATCATTTTATCAAACTACTCACTTCCTTGTTGCGATGGCTAAAAGTCTAAAAAAGGTGCTTTCCAACAAACTATGGATTCTTGGAAAAAATCTATCAAAGCATAAAAGTAAGCAATAGCATAGACAAGGTAATGAGTAGTTTAAAAAATGCCTCAAAGAAATGTGGTCTCATGGTGATGGAATGGAATTCCATCACCATGAGACCACATTTCTTTGAGGCATTTTTTCAAGCAGCTCACTATTTTTTCTATGCTACAATATTTTCCATACACATCTACCAAAGCATTTTATCAAACTACTCACTTCCTTGTTGCTATGGCTAAAAGCCTAAAATAGGTGCTTTCCAAAAAACTATGGATGCTTGGAAAAAATATATCAAAGTACAATAGTAAGCAATAACATAAAAAAGGTAGTGAGTAGTTTGAAAGAATGCTTCAAAGAAATGTGGTCTCATGGTGATGGAATGCCATTCCATCACTATGAGACCACATTTCTTTGAGGCATTTTTTCAAATAGCTCACCACCTTTTCTATGCTACCACATTTTCCATACATGTCTACCAAATCATTTTATCAATCTACTCACTTCCTTGCTACTGTGGCTACAAGCCTAAAATAGGTGCTTTCCAACAAACTATGGATTCTTGGAAAAAATCTATCAAAGCATAATAGCAAGTGATAGCATAGACAAGGTAGTGAGTAGTTTTAAAAAATTCCTCAAAGAAATGTGGTATCATGGTGATAGAATGCCATTCCATCACCATGAGAGCACATTTTCTTGTGGTACTTTTTCAAATAGCTCACCACCTTTTCTATGCTACCACATTTCCATACACGTCTACCAAAGAATTTTATCAAACTAATCACTTCCTTGTTGCTATGGCTAAAATCCTAAAATAGGTGCTTTCCAACAAACTATGGATGCTTGGAAAAGATCTATCAAAGCATAATAGTAAGAAATATCATAGACAAGGCAGTGAGTAGTTTGAAAAAATGCCTTGAAGAAATGTGGTCTCATGGTGATGGAATTCCATTCCATCACCATGAGACCACATTTCTTTGAGGATTTTTTTCAAAAAGATCACCACCTTTTCTATGCTACCATATTTTCCATACATGTCTACAAAAACATTTTATCAAACTACTCACTTCCTTGCTACTATGGCTAAAAGCCTAAAATAGGTGCTTTCCAAAAAACTATGGATGCTTGGAAAAAATATATCAAAGCATAATAGTAAGCAATATCATAGTCAAGGTAGTGAGTAGTTTGAAAAAATGTCTTGAAAAAATGTGGTCTCATGGTGATGGAATGCCATTCCATCACCATGAGACCACATTTCTTTGAGGCATTTTTTCAAACAACTCATTTTTTAAAGAATAGAAACCAAGCCTTTAGCCAAAATTCCCCTCCAAATTCTTTTCAAGGTCCTCATCCTCATCCTCAATTTACAAATCCATGGAACCTTCCACCTTTTATTCCACTTGTTCATATCCCCACTCCTCCCTCTTCATTTTTTATGATTTCCCTTCATCTCATAACCAAGACCACACTATACCTTCCACCCCATCCCAGCATAATACCATATAAAAGGAAATGAACTATTTGAAAAAATTTCTCAAAGAAGTATGGTCTCATGGTGATGGAATTCCATGAAACATTTGTTTGTAATGGCATTCCATTACCATGAGACCACATTTCTTTGAGGCATTTTTTCAAATAGTTCACTTCCTTCTCTATGCTACCACAATTTTTCGTACATGTCTACTAAAGCATTTTATCAAATGGTTCATTGCCTTACTACTAAGGATAAAAGCCTAAAATAGGCGCTTTCAAATGAGATATGGATAGGCAAAATAGTAAGCATGATAGTTAGAAATATATAGTTCAATAAGTACTCAAAATTTTGTTCATTATCTCATACATTATAAGCCATGATGTGCACACTATTGTAGTTTTCGTCATTGAATAATTTGTTGTTTAAATTTTAGATGTTGGAAGCGAATACACCTCCACATGTTTATAGGGAAATGGATCTTGGTGTTTCTTCTGCTATAGACTCCTTGATGCCTCTCACAGAGGTATGAGGCTGATTACTAAATTTCAATTTATATTCATTATTATAGTTGTTAGTTAGTGAAAAATCAAACCATTATTGATTCATAGCTTAATTTCTCTTTGGGATGGTTTCTATAGGGCTTCAACATGCCACAACATGGGCATGTAAATATTTACCTCAAGGAGAGTGATTGTCTAGTGGTTGTAAGTGATTATTTTGTTAAATATATCATTTTTTATAGCGTAATTTCTATATATTAATGTCTTTACTTCTTATTGTAACAATTAAAGCTTGACTAGGAACTAAACCCTAGGAGGAGCACTCCTCAACCTCAAAATAAATGAGTGACAGACTTATCACCATCCAATTGAGAAGCAAAGGGAAAGAGTTTATTTTGAGTATAAAGAGCAATAATTTTGATTCCATAGCCCTTTGTTGTATGCCTATATGGAACTTTTGTACATATTTTATATTGCATATATTTGACATTGCATGCATATATGGAATTATTGTAAGCCTATATGGTTATTTTGTATATATTTTATACTTATATTGACATATATTGATGTATGCCTACATGGCTATTTGGTTAATACAAATATTTCTTATCTATTATGTCCATATTTGAATTATAAATCCATGATTCAATAGATATGAGTTACATGTATTCAAGTGCATTCTTTACAATTTACGTGTATACTTTGTGACTTATGTGTATTCCAATGTATACTTTGTGACTTACGTGTTTTCATGTGTATACCTTATATTCATGCATATACTTTGTACTAATGTGTATACTATGTATTAATGTGTATACTTCAAGGCTTACATGTATTTGAGTACTTGTGCTTCACTTATTCACACGTATAATTATTAATTGGTTAGCTATATGTAGCATTTCTCATTGATGTCCTTCATGGTTTTTGTTGAATATTTATTGATTGATACTAAACTACTTTATTAGTTGATACTAAACAACTTCAATATTTCTAGGAATACTAGTAGAGTTACAAATTACAAAATTGCACAAATTGAAATGAAAAGATTAATTATAAATAAAGCTTATTTAAGATCCTTGACCAATGTATTTGGGTATGTGTAGGATCATGATGGGCCAAAAAGTGACGATATGTAAGTGATATGATGGCCCATGTGGCTAACAATTTTTTTTACCCAAAATTGATGAAACAAAAAGGGTTTTTAAAGGAGATTCTCATCTTCCACCAATATAAACTATGCTATACTTTGAATTTAATAAATTATTATTATTCATTTTCTATTTGAATTACGACTAAAGTCCTAATTGATAGATTGATTGAAAAACATCTATAGCTTTCAAACAGTATCACATTTTTTGAATTTGAAATATGTGTCACATTATATGCTTCACATACTATAGGATTAGAAAAAATTGAATTTCATGAAGTTTTGACCAAGTTAAGGTGGTCAGACATATGAGTTTTTATATTTTTTAAAAGTTGTAATAAAAATTTCATAATTAATTATTTACTTGGAAAAAAATTACAAAAAAATATGCATCACATCAGGACATGAGTCCTCTAATTATATCTAAAATCTTATAAAAAAATATTATCATTTTATTGTGGTTAGGGTGGTCAGACAAACACCTACTTATTTTTTCCCTGAAATTTAAGTACTACTACGTTGAAATTTTAAATTTTCACCAAATAGAATTTTTTTTTTGTAAATAAACGTAGTAGTTTAGAAACTACATTTATTTTTCTACATATTTTTTTCTTACTTATTTTTTAAATAATATAGATAACTTATTCAAATTTTTACATTAAGTTTCCTAACTCTGATTTTTCTAAATTTTTCGCCACTTTAGGTTCTGTTTTTTCTATAATGATCCTACATATACCCATTTCCTAGTGGTCTCTTGTTCTTATATATACCAATTCAGTTTAATTCAAAGACTTCCATCAAATTTTTTATCTAAAAGCAAAAAACACATTTTCAATTGTTATTCCATGAGATGTTTCATAAAAAGATTCTAGTATATTTAATCTTTTGATTGGAACAACTCAATTAAGAAAATGATACATAATCTTCACAACACTTGCAAAACATAATATTCATAGTAGATGATGAGTAGTTAACTTCTTGAAACATTATCATACAAACATTTATCTTGAATAGTCTTTAAACATTTTCACAATGTAATCCTCACAATACATAATGAATTGTTATGTTCTTGATCCATCACCATATAAACACGTCAAAAGATGTATATGTCAACTTTTTGCAATATTATTTCTTGTATAGGAAATGGAATTGGGAGAAAAATTTATAATTTATAGTTCAAATAAGAAATGGACCTGGGTGAAAAATTTATTTATCACACCAAATAATAAATTTACGTGAGAGAATCACTTGTTTCTCTTAGACTCCAATTTTCAAGCATAGCAAATCATTTCAAATGAAAATGACAAAATACTTCACAACCAAAGTTGTTAATTGAGGAAAAACTAAAATGTTTTCATGTTCTACCATTGAACACATTTTCAATTGGTTATATATTCTTGTAAGGATAAGGAGGATAACTAAAAAATTTATTTCCCTTACTAGACTTGAGGATGATCATATGCTTTTGGTGTGGAAAACTTAGACTTGTCAACTATCATGTGAATGTTTCTCTTTTTGATTGTTTTGCATGCCATCATAAGGGATTGAGTCAGTTGAACGTAGCTCAGATTGATTCATCATGTTTGGGTGTGAAAGAGGACCATGCCTAGCATAAACATACCTATCCAAATATGTTGGAACAGTCTATTTGGTCACACGAGTTGCAAAACGAAAGTTGCAGCACTTTGTAGCTTTACACTACTTGCATTTAACACTTCCATCAAGTGAAAACTAGTCACTATAGGAAAATGACCTTGAGATAACAAAAATTGAGAGAAGCTATTGTAGAGGGTCCCAACGTGATCCTATAGTCTCAGACGAAGAGTTCATAAGTGTCACAGTTTTTGAGTAATAGTTTGTCAAAGATTGCAGTCATTTTGCACTTTGGACCTTTAAGAGATCAAGCTGGTTGAATGTAGCTTGGAGTGATTCAACATGTTTGGGTGTGAAATAAGACTATTCCTAACATAAACATACCCATCCAGATGCATTGAAATAGTCTATTTGGTCACATGAGTTACAAAATGAAAGTTGCACCACTTTACAACTTTACACTACTTGCATTTGACATATTTTCCATCAAGTGAAAGTTGGACACCACGGGAAAATGAATCTGAGATTAAAAAAACCAAGAGAGGTTATTGTAGATGGGACCAACATGATCCCATAGGAATGGATAGTTTGTAAGCATCATGGTTTCTGAGTAACAACCCATCAAAGATTACAACAATTTTGCACTTTGGACCCTTAAGGGATCGAGCCAGTTGAACATAGCTTGGAGTGATTCAGCATGTTTGGGTGCCAAATAGGATCATGCATAGCATAAACATACCTATCCAGATGTGTTCAAATAGTTCATTTGGTCACATGAGTTACAAAACAAAATTTGCACCACTTTGCAACTTTACACTACTTACTTTTGACACTTTTTCCATCAAGTGAAAATTAGACACCATAGGAAAATGACTCTAAGATAACAAAAATAAAGAGAGGTTATTGTAGAGGCACCCAACATGATCTCATAGGCTTAGATGGAGAGTTTGTAAAAATCATGATTTTTGAGTAACAACTTGTCAAAGTTTGTAGCCATTTTGCACTTTGGACTCTTAAGTGATCAATCTAGTTGAACATAGCTCAGAGTGATTTAGCATGTTTAGGTGTGAAAAAGGGTCATTCCTAGCATAAATTTACCTATTTTGATGCACTAGAATAGTTTGTTTGGTCACACGAGTTTGTAGAACGAAAGTTGCACCACTTTGCAACTTTACATTACTTGCATTTGACACTTTTTTCATTAAGTGAAAACTGGACACCACGAGAAAATGACTCAAACATAACAAAAATTGAGAGAGGTTATTGTATAGGAGCCCAACATGATCTCATAGGATTATATAGAGAGTCTGTAAGTGTCATGGTCTCTAGGTAATAGGTTTTCAAAGATTGTAGTCATTTTATACTTTGGACTCTTAAGGGATCGAGTCGATTGAATAAATTTCAGAGTGATTCAACGTGTTTGGGTGAAAAAGAGGATCATTCCTAGCGTAAAAATACCCATTTGGATGTGTTGGAATAGTCTGTTTGGTCACATGACTTGTAGAATGAATGTTGCACCACTTTGCAACTTTACACTGTTTGCATTTGACACTTTTTCCATCAAGTGAAAACTAGACACCACATGATAATGAATCTGAGATAACAAAAAATGAGAGAGGTTATTGTAGAGGGGTCCAACACAATCCCATAGGCTTAGATAGAGATTTTGTAAGCATCACAGTTTCTGAGTAATAGCCCGTCAAATATTGCAGCCATTTTGCATTTTGGACTCTTAAGGGATCAAGTCGGTTGAACATAGCTCAGAGTGATTCTGCATGTTTGGGTGTGAAAAATGACCATTCCTAATGTAAACGTACCCATCCAAATGCGTTGGAACAGTTCATTTGGTCACATGAGTTGCAGAATGAAAATTGCACCACTTTACAACTCTACACTACTTGCATTTGACACTTTTTCCATCAAGTGAAAACTGGACACATGGGAAAATGACTCTGAGATAAAAAAAATCGAGAGAGGTTATTGTAGAGGTTCCCTACATGATCATGATGCCTCAGATGGAATACATGTAACTAACATGCTCTCCAGGTAACGCGCTGTCAAAGATTGTTGCCGTTTTGCAATTTGGACTATTAAGGGATTACATTGCATGAATTACAAATGTTTGAGTGCAGTAATAAATTTCAAAATGAGTAAATATCATTACAAATCTTTGAGGGAAGCAATAAATAGGCACTAGGGAAATAGATCCCAAACCTAATTACAAATGTTTGAGGGTAGACATAAATTTTTAGTTGGAAAACATGTGTGAAGAACTTGTGGGGTACTTGAGTCAATTCATGTTACTTGAACAAAATCTAACAAGTCATACATGCTTCGATTACTTGTAAATGTTATTATTTTTATGACATTTTGACATTATTTTATGACATTATGCATAAAAAATATTTACAAATTGAAATTCTTAAATGTTATTGTGAATAGATGGTATGCTATATTGATATTGATATATAATCATTAGGTTGATTTTTTTTATAAATGAAGTTTTTATAATAAGTTAGTCAATTGGTGCTAGTTATAATAGGGAGAGAATAAAAGAAGAAAAACAATGATTGGTAACCATCAATGGTTATTGCACTCACTATATTAATAATATGATGTTTACAATAAAATGAGATTTATTTAGCAATCTTAATTCTTATGGTTGTGCTACAATTGTCTAATATTCTTCATACAACAATATGACACCCAAGTTCTTATACTTGTAGGCACAATGCTTTCTCAAAACTATCAAGTGTTAATACAAAATCATAAGAAAAAAATCAACCTATTTGAATTCCAACACCCCACTTAAATCAAATATTGAATCAATGTGCCCCATTTTCATGCACACAAACTCAACTTATAAGATTCTCTCATAATAACCAACAATAGGATTCAAGGATGCCTAGGTACTCCATTGTCATAGATCTTTTACAATGTCACTCATACATTCTAGATGCTCTTATAAATTCTATATCATAGGTGTTCATGATGAGGTTAACTTCAAATGAATAGCTGAAATTCCCTCACTAAGCTACACACACACTTTTATAATGTCTACACTATAGGTGGTCATGATGATGTTAAATTCAAATGAATAATTTAGTACCATCTGCTAGTCTTGGATTTGGCATATACTTTATAACCATATTTGGGTTTACTAGCTCCCACCTAAACAAAGAAAAGAGATTATAAATATTAATAGTCACATAATCACATAATAAATTCAAATAAACATCTGATATGTCAATAATCTAAAACTTGTGTACTCAATTATGCAATATCTTATAACTTATTACTAGTCAATATAGTCCATTGAATATCTTAAAATGTAATTTTTATATGAATATCAAGCATACCTCCCATCTATCAGGATTAAACTTTAGAGGGTCCTCAAAGTAATGAGGATGAACATGAATAGAACGTAACCAAACTATTATTTTCCAACCTTTTGGAAATTTGTAACCTATTATAAAAATAACACAATTTAATCTATGACTTAGTTTACTAATCTATTGAGAATATCCTACATCATTTTTTTGCATATTTTCGAGAAAAAATAAAATACCATTGAACTTTGTATCCTTTTCCATAGTTCCAAACAGAAAATGTGCTACATTTGTAAGTCTGATAACCTCATCAATCACCTACATACATGATATAAATATTAGATGATAGCATTGGCATCATACAAATTAATGTGCATACTTACAAATTAATAAGAACCAATGTGCAGACTTATAAATTAATCCAACGAACCATCTGGGTCTACTCTGCTCTTTATTGTGTCAAGTATTGCCTCATGGTCAGACTCACACACCTTCCACAAGGTCTTGTTCAAAGGTATACCCCCATATTTGATCAAACGAACATTGGATTCCACGACAAGGTTCAAGTAATGAAGAATCTTTCGATGCATGTCAAAGTCCCGAAACAACCAAACATTAACACTCTTATGTGGGTACCTTCTAAGCCACGTTCTAGTAACAACAACTGATCC
This sequence comes from Sequoia sempervirens, assembly GCA_007258455.2. Classification (NCBI taxonomy): domain Eukaryota; kingdom Viridiplantae; phylum Streptophyta; class Pinopsida; order Cupressales; family Cupressaceae; genus Sequoia; species Sequoia sempervirens. The sequence goes on along the minus strand of VDFB02089228.1, from coordinate 27,487 downwards.
TGTAGGGTGTTTGATGTTTTCTCCATCTATAACTGGGGCCTCCAATTTCTTTTTGGCCTCAACACAACAACACAAGTAATAATCTATTCCCTCTTTTTTGTCTTCATCTGTAATAATTGTATAAACATGCCCTACATTGATATGTGCAACAAATTAGATAAAATTATTCAACATTACAAATACACTACAAAGTAAGATAACAATAGGAACTTCAAAAACTATGCAAGTAGATATATTACCTAGTTGAACTAGATCTGATATGTCATCAGAGTCAATTGATCATTCCATCTGTGTTAGTTCCAGTGTTGTTGTAGGGTGATATGTGTGAAGTGGGCTAAGATAACTTAACCACCATTTCTCAACGCACTCCTTTGACTCACAATCATCCCAGGCTTGCATTGTACATGAAGAACAAAAGCATGCAATCTTCTATGTATGTATACTCCATGAACCTACATTTGAGCGAAGGAAAGAGTGTAGCTCACTCAATCCTATCAGTGTACAATAATCCTCATATGGTGCAATGTTAGTATCATCCATCAATAAAAAAAATATATGAACTGAATACTTACCTTTATTACTTGGAACCATCAAAGCATTACATCACTCGATGATTGATTTTGCATATATCAACTTTGCATTGTCTTTATACTTTAACTCTTCTCATGCTAATGCTCTTTTGACACATGCTCATGCACCATCATGCTCCCCCTTTCCATGCCCAACCTCACAAAAGTTACACATATGTTGAACACCTGTAATGACATGCATCCTACTCAACCAGTAGAGCATGTGTGAGTTCTTGAACTATGTTGCATAGTTATCTAAACATATTATATGTTGACCATATGCTATGCCCCTCTGAGCCAAATCATTGTAGAACAACTGGAAGCAACCTTGCACAAAATTTGGAGAATGTGTGTAGTCATCACTAATATAAAAGTGGTACTCCCTCAATACCTTCATTTGGTCCTATGTACTATCATCTACATGAATGAATGCTATGTGCACAAATATGGAAACCTGTTTGGAGTTATAACATTGTGATGGCACCTCACGTTGTGGTTGTAGAGTGTAGTTCTCTACAAATTCAACCATTGGAACTATGCTACCAACTTGAAAGGTGTCCTTGCATAACTTGAATTTCAATTCCAACCATCAAGCTCTATGGGTATTCCTTGCATACTCATACACTATATTGTCATAAAATCTAGACATAAACTATTACACTACAATCTTCTGAATAACCAAATCAAACATTTTTTCTTGATTACCATATTTTGTAATGTATGCCACTGTTTTATACTTCTCAAACTCTACTAGTTGCTTTCCCACCTCATGTGTGCTTTCAACATACTAGCATACTTTTCAAGCCACCACAATGTTGACATGAACCATCCAAGAATAGTTTCTTGTAGAATATTTGGCCATCCTCTCTTTCACATAATTTTTTTGATAAGAGCTCTCTTGAAGATGTTGGTGGGGCATGTATGCCACAATCCTGCAAAACATCATTAGTATGCAAATATAAACATATAGAATGATAAACATCATAATGGTTAGAGAATTCAATATGTAATCTATAACAAGTAGTGTGTGTGTGATTTATCTTGACATAAAAAGGTTTAAGAATTTCAAAATATCTTTGAAAATTTTGAATTTGAGGATAATCCTCTTGAAATTTATGAAAAATTTGGGTTTGAGTCATATCCAAAAAATGTTTTGGATGTGGATCACAGTTCTGACCACTGATTCTCCTTCTTACTACATCCCTTTGATTTAGAGATGGCCTTGTGTTATTCTTCCAATAGTCTTCAATTAGTGTTTTCAATGCTTCAACAACTGGTTTATCTTTTCGTGGGAGTCTCCCTGAGAATGTCCATATTTCATTTGAATCAGTTCCCTCAATTCTTTGGCACCTTTGAATGACTCTTGATAAAAAATTTCTATTAATTTTCAATTGTTGACTCGTATTTCTAATGAGAAGAGATCTCCTTGTTTGACTGCTTTCCAAACTCGATGCAATGGCATGTTGGGTGACATTACTATCCTTTAAGAATGAGGTCTTACCCACACTCTCATAAGCATACATTAGATTCTTCACAGTAGTATTTTCACTTGAATCATTCAATGTTCTCAACCCAAGAATCTTTATGATGTTTCTATACTTTATATCTCACATCATTTCAACAAATAGTTGACATCTTGCAGTCTCATTTAACCTTTCAAATAACAATTTACAAATCTTATCAGCATATCTTCTACAAGTGTGTTATGAAACCTTACCTTCCATTGGATGCAAAATATTCTCATCAATATTAATCAAATACTTTGGATTTCTACGCAAAATTCTAGGTGGTGTTATCCTAGGTACATACATCTCAAAATTAGGAATTTCATGAATATTTAAGTGAGATGGGATAGATCACGTACCTTTGATCAAGGGTGGAATAGATGACATACCTTGACATTGATATGGAAATTATGGTGTACCTTCTTTGTCAATGCGAGTGATGATGTACTCTCAACTTGAGATGTAGTAGATGGTGTCCCTCCATATTCACTCGTGGTAGATGGTGTCCTTCCATATTCACTTGCGGTAGATGATGTCCCTCCATATTCACTTGTGGTAGATGGTGTCCCTTTGAATTCACTTGTGGTAGAGGGTGTGTCTCCAATTATGTTATTCAAATCAGTCTTAGCACAATGCTTTTGTATTCATGCCATTTGTTCTGCCAATTCTTTTTCCCTTTTTGATGGTTGAGTTTCATCTTCAATTGGATTGTTTTTGTCAATCATATCCAATTTTATTCTTCTCATGATATTCCCTCATCGATTCTTTTTTATTTGCTTTATTAGTTTCATACTCTTCATTTATTGGTTTATTCCTTCTTTGTTTCCTCAGCATGGAAGATGATTTTACCTCTAGCATGATAATGAGACAACTATTAGTTCCTAAAAAATGAATCCATACAATTAAATGAAATATATGTCATTCAAGGCTTCTTACAAAATACTTACAATCATCCTGTAGAAGAGTATTTCTAGCATAGAAAAAGGCCACATAAATTTTTGGATGGAATGCCTTAAAGAAATGTGGTCATGTGGCATGCCATGATTGCAATATAGGCTCAAAAAGGAAGCATGGACAATGCATGTGAACTATTTGACAATAATGTTTTGGTAGACATGTATGCAAAATGTGGTACCCATGATAAGCTAGTGATCTCACTAGCTTGTTAATGCGATAGGGTTGACAAGGTAGGGGCAGCTTGAAAAAATTCCTCATAGAAATGGGGTCTCACGATGATGTATACCCCATTTCTATGAGGCATTTTTTCAAGCTGCCCCTACCTTGTCAACCCTACCACATTGAAAAGCTAGTGTTTGACAAGCTCACTAGCTTGTCAATGCGGTAGGGTTGACAAGGTAGGGAAAGCTTGACCCCATTTCTACGAGGAATTTTTTCAAGCTACCCCTACCTTGTCAACCCTACCGCATTGATGAGCTAGTGATCTTGTCAAACACTATCTTGTCAAAGGTACCACATTTTTCATACATGTCTACAGAAACATTATTGTCAAACAATTCACATGCCTTGACCATGCTTCCATTTTGAGCCTATCTTGCAATCATGGTGTGTCACATGACCACATTTCTTTAAGGCATTGGATCCAAAAATTCATGTGAGCATTGACAAGCTAGTGAGCTCACTAGCTTGTCAATGTGGTAGGGTTGACAAGGTTGCATGAAAAATTTCCTCATAGAAATGGGGTGTCATGGCGATGTACATCACTATGACACCCCATTTCTATGAGGCATTTTTTCATGCAGCCCCTACCTTGTCAATTGCATTGTACATCACCATGACACCCCATTTCTGTGAGGAATTTTTTCATGAAGCCCCTACCTTGTCAACCCTACTTCTTTGATAAGCTAGTGATCTTGTCAAACACTAGCTTGTCAATGTAGTAGGGTTGACAAGGTAGGGGTAGTTGGGTAGCCCTACTGCATTGACAAGCTAGTGAACTCACTAGCTTGTCATGGGTACCACATTTTGCATACATGTCTACCAAAAAATTATTGTCAAACAATTCACATGCCTTGTCCATGCTTCCATTTTGCACCTATTTGGAAATCATGGCATGCCACATGACCACATTTCTTTAAGAAATTCCATCCAAAAAATTTTGTGAGCATTGAAAAGCTAGTGAGCTCACTAGCTTATCAATGCAGTAGGGTTGACAAGGTAGGAGTTGCATGAAAAAATTTCTCATAGATATGAGATGTAAATCATCATGACACCCCATTTCTATGAGTAATTTTTTCATGCATCCCCTACATTGTCAACCCTACTGCATTGACAAGCTAGTGTTTGACAAGCTCACTAGCTTGTCAATGCGGTAGGGTTGACAAGGTAGGGGAAACTTGAAGAAATACCTCATAGAAATGAGGTGTCACGGTGATGTAAATCACTATGAAACCCTATTTCTATTAGGACCATTTCTATGAGGCATTTTTTCAAGCTGCCCCTACCTTGTCAACCTTACCGCATTGACAATCTAGTGAACTCACTAACTTGTCAAAGGTACCACATTTTTCATACATGTCTATGAAAACATTATTGTCAAAAAATTCACATGCCTTGTCCATGCTTCCATTTTGAGCCTATCTTGCAATCATGGCATGCCACATGACCACATTTCTTTAAGGCATTAGATCAAAAAATTCATGTGAGCATTGACAAGCTAGTGAGCTTATCAAACACTAGCTTATCAATGCGATAGGGTTGACAAGGTAGGGGCAGCATGAAAAAATGTCTCATAGAAATGGGGTCTCATGGTTCACTATGAGACCCCATTTCTATGAGACATTTTTTCATGCTGCCCCTACCTTGTCAATCCTACAACATTGACAAGCTAGTGAGCTCACTAGCTTGTCAATGCTCACATGAATTTTTGGATCCAATTCCTTAAAGAAATGTTGTCTTGTCGCATTCCATGATTGAAAGATAGGCTGCACCTTTCCCCATGTTGCTAACTTAGCCTTGAATAAAGAGTCTTGAAATAGTGTCTAGAGAAGGGTTACAAACCCTTATAGGTCGAATAATCAAGGAAACATTTAAAATATATCACAACATTAGTGATGAGGTAAGTTTAGTGATGAGGTAAATTTAGAAATAGAGATGAAAACCAAAATAGATTCAAAGATCTATCAATGTGGGAGGAGTATATTCCAATTTTGTAGAGACATATATGGAAAATTTGGTAGCATAGACAATGCAATCAACTATTTTAAAAAATTCACTTTTCCATGAGACCCCATTTCTTTGAGGCATTTCTTCAAAAAACTAATTGTATTATCTATGTTGTTTGATAAAATTATTTGGTAGACTTGTATGGAAAATTTGGTAGCATAGACAATAAAATTAGTTGCTTGGTAGAATTGTTTGAAAAAATATGTCAATGAGATATGTCCTTGTGGACTAGAATGATTGCAAGATATGCACAAAATGGATTTATTGAAAATGCTTTAGAAAATTTCAAGCATATGAAATTTATAGGTGTAAAACCAAATTCCACTACATTTTCCAACATCTCCCATGCCTATACCAAAATGAAAGTTTTGCAGAGGGGTATGCACATCAATAGTAAAGGATTGAGAAATGACGTATTATTTTACATACTGATAACTTCTTTCATATATATGTGTATACAAAATGTGGAAGCATATACAAGTCAAGTCAATTGTTTAATAAAATTCCTCAAAGATATGCAGTTTGAAAATGTAATTGGAAAGTGTAAAGAATTGTATAATTTAAAATGTGCATTGAAAAGCTAAGGCTATAATGAAAAACAAACAATGATGAACATGGAATATGCAAAATAGCAAAATCAAAGAAAGCCAAAATATAATGAAATAAAATATAGAGAAAATGTTTAAAGACTTCACATACCTATAAAAAGGAGATTCGAATGGAGGAATTCTACCAAATTATGTAGCCTTTGCTTCTTCTTTCTTCAAACTCTTCAGCAATTTTAGTTTTTCAAAAGCTTAATTCCCTCCAAACTTCAATTGTATATCACTGTTGAATGGAATTGAGACTTGAATTGATATTATATGTCTTTCAACATGAAAACTCTTCTATTTCATGCAAAGGTGGTGGAAAGATCATAAAAAAAGTGGTGGAATATGAAAAAATTGCATGCACACTTCACAAAATCATCAAAAAGCTTCTTTTTGTTAGAACACATGCATAACTAGGAGAATATGCAAAATGTAGGCCTAGATATCATGGGTATATTAAGTTTTTTACCTTTTTTAGAGCAAGAAAAAATGTGCTCACATTATAACGTGAGCATGCTATATCTTGCTAAGCCAATAGCTACATCCCAACTACTTCAAAACATGATCACGTTATGAGAAAGTTGATTTTTTATAGGTTTATTTTGTTTCTCTCTCTATCCTTAGCCATCCATCCCCATTAGCCATCTAGGTATCACTTATCCCTCAACCTTATACACTATGCCTTAAACCCAAACCCTTTAAACCTTAAACCCTAAACCCTAATCTCTCTCTCTCTCCCACTCTCTCTCACTATCTCTCAAGTCTCCCTCTCTCTCTCTCTCCCACTCCCTCTCTCTCTCTCTCTCAAGTCTCTCCCTCCTACCCCCCCTCTCTCTCTCAAGTCTCTCTCTCTCACTCATTCCTATTTATTTCCCACCATTAACCCACCAACCTTAAACCTCTACCTCTATCAACCTCTATCTCTCTCTCTCAAGTATCTCCTCCACCCCCTATCTCTCTTAGGTCCTCTCTAACTCACTTCCTTATATCTCTCCTCACCTTTAAACTTCTACTCTAATTTAACCCTAAACCCTTAACCCTCTAACCTCTATCTCTCCCACCTCTCTCTCTCAAGTCTCCCTCCCACTCATGCTCCCTCCTCTCAGGTCTCTCACACCCAATCCTATCTCTCCCCCACTCTCCTTAACCTCTGCCTCTATCTCTCTCCTCTACCATTAATGCTTAAACCCTCTACCTCTCTACCCTTAACCCTCATCTATCTCTCTCCCACTCCCCCCTCTCTCTCTCAAGTATCCATCCCACCCCTCTCCCTCTCTTAGGTCTCTCTCTCTCTCTCTCTCACTCCCTCTATCTCTCTCCCCTCTATCCTTTGTTGGAAAAAAGAAGATTGACCATCTCTACAACTTTGTGTTGTCATTGATGTCACCATGATGTGATTACAAGTTTAAGGTTGTGTCTGATCTAATATTTTGGTTTGGTATCTGAACCAACATTCATGCTACACTCTCCAATATTCTATTCCACACTCCTCTACAATTGACAATTATTGCTTACGGTTTTGAGAAATTGCTTATGATTGTTGAAGGCATGCATGTTCAAAATATTACATGCTCTAGTGCTCGTACAATGTTGTGGAAACCAACAAAATGGTTATTACTTTTTTCTTGAAGTCTATTCCTGGCTGACTTCTTAGGGTATTTATGATATGGTGAATTAATTTTTCTATGCGGATATATGTGCGACCTATTTTAGGTCTATGCTAACATAATGTAGCATGTTAGAAGTTTGAATTACTTTCTTGGAAATATTTTGTGAATACTTGGAGCCAATAGTTGTTATTTTTGGTAAATATGAAGTGCATCTAATTAGGCTGACCTAATTGATGCTTGTGGATAAGATCGAGTATGTATTTGTGAATGTTGAATAGGTTTTGGAGAGAGAGAGTGAGTACGAAGTGAAGACATAGACAGAGTGTGATTGATGAGGCAGTAGAAAGTGTGAAAGTGAGCTAATACAATGAAGTGTTTCAAGTCAGTGTATTGAGCATCACCAAAACTATATCAACACTTGTTAGGTGCATTATTCTCAATTAATTTTGGTTGTAAAGCCCTTTTTTGTTCTGTAAATCTTTTGTAGGCAGCAAGCCTCCCTATAAGTAGTGAGCTTTTGTATCTGGAAATTGAGTCCTTTATGGGCAGTGAGCCTTATATTTTTTAGTTCAGAACTACTTTATATTGTGAGTTAATCCTCACCATGGTTTTTCCCTCCTTGGGTTTTCCATGTAAAATCTAGTGTTCACTGTACTATTTTACTTTCTATTTTTTATATCTCATGCTTATGCTTAATAATAGAATAGTTTGATTGTGGAATTGATATGTGTTGAAGTTTTAAGTTGGAATTTTGGGACAACTAATTCACCCCCCCTCTTAGTTGTCCTACATCTTTTAACAATTGGTATCAAAGCTTTGGTTCCTTGGTGAAGAGCTTAACCACTTGAGGAGGATCCTGAAGGTTGATTAGATGGATGATAAAGGAGAGCTTCATGCTGCTCTTGAGGATCTTGACAAAGTGGAAAGAGAAAACAAAGATCTAAAAGAAAATCTTGATGATGCAAATGATTGTGTCTAGAAGCTGAAAGAATAGCTAAAGAAGTTCAAGGAAAGACACAGAGAAGTAAGTGGGCAGCTAAAATAAGAGATAATTGGATTGAAAGTGTCAATAAGAGAAAATAAAAGAATTGAAGAATGTCTGAATACAATGGTGTAGAACATAGTTGATTAATTCTCTAAACTTGAGCAAGAGATAGTAAACCTAAGAATTGAACTAGAAAAGGAAAAGCTCTATCAGAAAATTTTCAAATCTAGCTCCAATAAGCTTGGAGAATTGCTTGCTAGACAAAAATCAAGTAAAGACAAAGTTGGTTTGGGAAATGATGCAGGGGAAAGTTCTAATGGAAATAAAATTACTCAAGAAAAAGGGAAGCAGAAGAGAAAGTTTGCAAGAAGACATCCTATGAGACAACCGAATGCACAAAGGTATCCCTCTTTCAATGGTATTTGTTTTTCTTGTAACAAATATGGTCACAAAGCAATAGAATGCAGAAGAAACATGAACCAGAATTAGATTCTTGGCTCTTTTTTCTAGACAATTCTTTTCATGCTAGAAGCTTGGACATAAGGCTAGTGAAAGTAGATCTCAGGTGAGAATGATTAGCAGGGTGATGATGAACAAATTTCATGGAGATAGAATGAATCAATCATTTAATGGCTACTACTATACCTCAAAAATATTTGGACATAGAGCAAATCATTGTAGGTCAAGAGGTAATGGAGGTTATACTAATTAGAAAAGTGTTTTTTGCTATAATTGTAATAAACCTAGACATATCTCAAAGGTTTGCACAAGTAAGAAAGAAAATGAGTCTGCTCCAGTAGAGAAGAATGATCTAGTAAAGAAGAATAACAAAGAAGAGATAAAACAAGAGATGAATAAGATATGGAAGAAGAAAGAGGAAGAATAAGAAAAACTTGAAACTACTGATGTGTTTGTGCTCTCTTCTGGAACAGATGATTTATTCAGCAATTTGACCTAGCAAGGTCGCAGGGGGAGCATTATCAAAAAATTATAAAAACCCACTAGATAAATGGTGTGTCAGAAGCTATCATGAGGATGAGATGCAAAGAATGAAGAATCAGAGAAATAACTAGAATAAAATATGTTGTCATGATGATTTGCATACCGAATTAGGGTTTTCTGTGTGGAGAAGAATGTTTTTAGCAACTTTTTGATATTTGCCACATTTAATGCACTTAGGGAAAATTCGATGGAGTTTAAGTTAAAATTTTGTGAGTCTTCTTGGTTAATTAAGCACTTCAAGAACTTGGAAGGTGATCTGGAGTGATCTAGAAGCGATCTTGATGCAAACTTGAACCAATTTTGAAGGGAATTCAAAGAAATTAACTTAGGTAATCAAGTATTTGTTTCTCTATTTGAAAAAAGGGAAGAAGAAGAAAAATGAAGAAGTCTCGAATAACAAATTAAAGAAAGCATAGAAATGGATAGAGAATGGAGTGGTGTAATCCCTCTAAATCTGAAAGGATTTGAGTTAGAATAATTTGATCATAGAAAGATGAAAGAAATGGAACTAGGATTGAATAAAGATGAATTACAGAACATCAAAACCCTAAGTATGGATTTGTGGAGTGAATTTCTGTGGGTTGTTAATAAAGAGTTTATCTTTTTCTTGTTGAATCATTTCAAGAATGGAAGCATTGTATTGTAAAAACCCTACTTAGTTACAAAGGAAGTGATCGAGGCAATCACTGGCTTATGCAGTATTGGTGATCTTCCTACAAAGAAAATTGTGAAGTACAAAGATGTGGAGGAATTAACTAGAATTAGTAAAGACTTGTGAGATCTATTGATAAACACTCTTGAGGATTCAGCTGTAAGGTATGTTGCGTATGACATTTCTTACAAGATCTATTTTAGAAATCGTGAAGATTCCACATCAGCTATTGTTGTTTATATTGCACACATGATGGTTGAGAACAAAAAATTTGATTTGTGTGGACTTTTGCTTGAGAATATTTCTAAAAATGTTTGAATGTCAACAATTGAGGGTTATCCCTTTCATTTCGGATCTTTGTTGGTATGCTTGGTGTTTTACTTTTTGAGTTCCTTGCCAAGAAAAGATGATGTGGTATGGGAATCTAGGATTCCTATTGGAAGACAAGTTTACAAGTACTTGGAGGCGTTGGTAGATAATGAAAATATGTGTAAGTCCTATTTCACATTCTTGAAAACAAATCTTTGCTTTGATATATCTACATTGAATTAGTTTGAGGTGGGTTCTTTCTCTGATAAAAGAGAATTGGAGATTGTTATTAGTGAATCCCCTCCGGAATCAAAGAAGAAAAAGGTTATAGTTGAAGATATCATTGATATTTCAGAAGAAAAGATGAAAGTATCCTCTAATGACATCCATTCTATGATAGTTAAGTGGAAGATGAAGGAGCTCGGTAAATTATGGAGTGCAACCTCTCCTATTGATAGACTGAAGATTGATGATGCTTTGGTAGAATACCTACTTTGGAAAGGTATTGGAGTATCAACTATTTATGATTCCTTGCCAAAAAATCTAATTGAGATTATTGAAGAAAGAATGTTGCTTGAAGTTCTGGAAGGACGCAAGTTTGAAGCTTTGGTTGAAAAGAGTGTGTTAAAGCTAAAGGGGGATTATCTAAACTGGTCATGGAAATAATGAAATGTATTAAAGAAATATCAGACATCTATAAGTATTGTCTCTGGTGGCCTGCTATGGTAGATAATTTTAGAAGTAAAATTGAAGCAATTAAATCTGAAGTGAACAACATTGGAAAGAATTTTGACATCTTTGAAGACAAAGAAGGAAAGCAGAGATTGAAAGCTAGTGAACTTCAAGATGAACTGGTTGTTGTACAAATACATAGAGATGATGTAGTGAAAAAATTCTAGTTTCTTAAGGAGATTGTTGAGGTCCAGTTAGAATATATTTCCACAATACTTACTGATGTAGAAGATGTTGAAAGACAGAGTTCATACTGGTCACCATCTTTTACTCTGTTGGGCTTATTGGAAAGCATCTGCACAAGAATGAATTCAACTACATTTAATTGGAAGAAATTGCATCCAGTTCTTGAGGAAAGATAAAAGAAAGTATTTAAGGTGAAGAGTGTCATTTTTACTTGAATCTTGTGTGTTCAATTATGTTGTTTTTGCTATGAAGAGGAAGAAAAGGAAGAAAGAGAAGTTAATTGAATTGATGTTTGAAACTTTTGGATGGTTGGAAGTTTTTGAAGAATTGGATCTTTTTTTCTTTTGATGTCACCATGTTTAAAAAAAAAATTACATCCTTTTTGGCCACCCTTTTCCATTGATGTCAAAGGGGGAGAGAGTTAGAGCAGAAGAGTATGGAGAGAGATTGGCGTTAGGGGGAGAGTTTGAAGGAGAAGTATTTTTTACATGTTGTCATCAATGACCTAGGGGGAGATTGTTGGAAAAATGAAGATTGGCCATCTCTATAGCTTTGTGTTGTCAATGATTTCACCATGATGTGATTACAAGTTTAAGGTTGCTCCTGATCTAGTATTTTGGTTCAGTATCTAAATTGATATTTGAGCTACACTCTCTCATATTCTAGTCCGCACTCCTCTGTAGTTGACAATAATTGCTTATGGTTTTGAGAAATTTCTTATGATTGTTGAAGGCATGCATGTTCAGTATTACATGCTCTAGTGCTCGTACAACATTGTGGCAACCAACAAAATGTTTATTACTTTTTGCTTGAAGTCTATTCCTAGCTGACTTCTTGGGGTATTATTAATTTTGCTACATGGATATATGTATGACCTATTTTAGGTCTATGTTGACATAATGTAGTGTGTTGGAAGTTTGAATTACTTTCTTGGAAATATTTTGTGAATACTTGGAACCGAAAGTTAGTATTTTTGTAGGTAAATATGAAGTGCATCTAATTAGACCGGCCTAATTGATGCTTGAAGATAAGATCAAGTATATATTTGTGAATGTTGAATAGGTTTTGAAGAGAGAGAGAATGAGTAAGAAGTGAAGACATAGACAAAGTGTGATTGATGAGGCAGTAGAAAGTGCAAAAGTGAGAAAATATAATGAAGTGTGTCAAGTCGGTGTATTGAGCATCACCAGAACTGCATCAACACTTGTTAGGTACATTATTCTCAGTTCATTTTGGCTGTAAATCCCTTTTTGTTTTGTAAATATTTTGTAGGTAGTGAGCCTCTCTGTAAGTAGTGAGCTTTTGTATCTGGACAGTGAGTCCTTTCTGGGCAGTGAGCCTTATATTTTTTAGTTCAAAACTACTTTATATTGTGAGTTAATCCTCACCATGGTTTTTCCCTCCTTGGGTTTTCCACATAAAATATGATGTTCAATGTACTATTTTATTTTCTATTTTTTGTATCTCATGCTTATTCTTCATAACATAATAGTGTGATTATGGAATTGATATGTGTTGAATTTTTAAGTTGGAATTTTGGGACAACTGATTCACCCCCCTCTTAGTTTTTCTGAATCTTTTTAACACCCTTAACCTTAAACCATCTACCCTCTACCCTATATCTCTCTCCCACTCCCTCCTTCCAATTCTCTCTCTATTAAGTCTTTCCCTCCTACCCCCTATCCCTCTCTCAGGTCTCACTCACTCACTCACTCCTATCTCTCTCCCCTCTACCCTTAAACCTCTACCCTCTAACCTTAAACCCTCTATTCTCTACTCGAAAACCCCTACCCTCTATCTCTCTCCCACTCCCTCCCTCTCTCTCTCTCAATTCCTCCTCTACCCTCCTCTCTCAGTCTCTCACCCCTCTATCTCCCTCTACCTCTACCCTAAAACCCTTAACCTTAACCCTTAAACCCTAAAACCTTAAACCCTAAACCCCACCCTCTACCCTTCTTAACCATCCACCCCATCTCTCCCACCCTCCTTCCTCCCTCCCTCTCCCCTCTCCTCCTCTCCAAGTATCTCCCTCCTACCTCCCTATCTCAGGTCTCTCTCTCTCACTAACTCACTCCATTTATCTCTCTCCCCACTACCCTTAACCCTTAATCCCTTAAACCCTCTACCCTCTATATCTCTCCCACTCCATCCCTTTATATCTCTCTCAAGCCTATCCCTCCTACCCCTCTCCCTCTCTCAGGTCTCTCTCTCACTGACTCACTCATTCCTTCTATCTCTCTCCCCTCTACCCTAAACCCTCTAACCTCTACCATTAACCATTAAACCCTCTACCCTCTATCCTTAACCATCTACCCTCTATCTCTCTCCCACTCACTCCCTCTATCTCTCTCCCCTCTACCCTTAACCCTAAACCCTTAACCCTTAATCCCTAGACCCTAAACCCTTAAAACCTCTACCCTCTACCCTCTATATCTCTCCCACTCCATCCCCCCTCTCTCTCTCAAGTCTCTCCCTCCTACCCCCTCTCCCTCTCTCAAGTCTCTCTCTACCACCTCTATCTCTCTCCTCTACCCTTAACCCTAAACCCCAACCGCAATTCTAACCTTAACCATCTACCCTTTATCTCTCTCTCCCAATCTCCTCCATCTCTCTCTCTCTCTCAAGTCTCTCCATCCTACCCCCTCTCCCTCTCTCAGGTCTCTCTTTCTCACTTACTCACTCGTATCTCTCTCCGCTCTACTATTAACCCTCTACCCTTTATCCTTAACCCTTAAACTCTTAAAACCTCTACCCTCTACCCTTGACCCTCTACCCTCTATCTCTATCCCACTCCCTCTCTCTCTCTCTCAAGTCTCTCCCTCATACCCTCTCTCCCTCTCTCAGGTCTCTCTCTCTCTCACTTACTCCATGTATCTCTCTCCCCTCTACCTTAACCATAAACCCTTAACCCTTAAACCCCCTACCCTCTACCCTTAACCCTTAAACTGTAAACCCTTAAACCCTTAACACCCTATCTTTAACCCTCTACCCTAAACCCTCTACCCTCTACCCTTAACCCTCTAACCTTAAACCCTCTACCCTCTAACCTCAACCCAATATTGTCTACCCTCAACCCTAATCCCTCACCCCTATACCCTCAACCCTCTACCCTCAACCTTAAACTATTAATCCTCAACCCTTAAACCCTCTACCCTCAACCCAATACCCTCTACCCTCTACCCTGTACATTGGACCCTCAATCCTAATCCCTCAATCCTATACCCTAAACCCTCTACCCTCAACCCTAAACCCTCAACACTAAACTCTTAAACCTATTACCCTCTACCCTCAACCCAATACCCTCTACCCTCAACCCTAATCCCTCAACCCTATACCCTCAACCTAATACCATAAACCATCAACATATAGGTCCTCTACCCTATACATTGGATCCTGAACCCTCATCTATATATGTTCCTCCCTCCATCTCTCCATCCCTCCCTCCCTCCCTCTCTACCCTAATCCCTCAACCCTATACCCTCAACCATTAAACCCTTAAACAATCAACCCTTAAACCTTAAACCCTTCAACCATATACCATCTACCCTCAACCTAATACCCTCTTACCTAAACCCTAATCCCTCAACCCTTAAACCATTAAACCCAAGTAAACTCTCTGCCATGATCCCTCAACCCTTAAAACATTAAACCCAAGTAAACTCTCTCTCATGATCCCTCAACCCTCAACCCTCAACCCTCAACCCTCAACCATCAACCCTTAAACCCTCAACCCTCAATCCTCTACCCTCAACCCTCAACCCTTAAACAATAAACCCTCAACCCCTATACCCTCTACCCTATACATTGGACCCTCAATCCTATTCCATCAACCCTAAACCCTCAACCCTCTACCCTCAACCTTAAACTCTCTATCCTCAACACTTAAACCCTAAACCATTAAACCCTCTACCCTCTACCCTATACATTAAACCCTCAAACCTCAATTCTCAACCCTCAACCCTTAATACATCAACCCTCAACCCTTAAACCCTAAACCCTCAACCCTTATACCATCTACCCTTTACATTGGACCCTCTACCCTTTACATTGGACTCTCAACACTAATCCTTCAACCATATACCCTCAAACCTATAACCTAAACCATCTACCCTCAACCCTAAACCCATAAACCTTATACCCTATAACCTCAACCCAATACCCTCTACCCTCAACCCTATACCCTCAACCCAATACCCTAAACCATCAACCCTATATGTCCTCAACCCTATACCCTCAATTCTCAACCCTCTACCCTATACATTGGACCCTCAACCCTAATATATCTTTGTCCCTCCCTCCTCTTCTCTCCTTCTCTCTATATAAATTCTCCATCCATCCCTCCCTCTCTACCCTAATCCCTCAACCCTATACCCTCAACCCTTAAACCCTTAAAAATTCAACCATAAACCATAAACCCTAAACCCTAAACCCTCAACCCTCAACCCTTAAACCCTAAACCCTTAAACTGTCTACCCTCTACCCTTAACCTAATACCCTCTACCCTCAACCCTAAACCCTTAACCCCTCAGTCCCCCAACCCTTAAACCTTAAACCCAAGTAAAATCAAAATTGATCCCTCAAATTCTCAAATCCTTAATCTAACCCCTTCTAATACCTCAACCTCAACCAACCTTAAACTTATTACTTAACCCCTATAATTTATCCTATATATTGAACCTCAACCTATAATTTTCAACCATCTACCCTCTCAACTTTAAACCTCAACTCTTCAACCTTAAACCCTAAACCCTCTATCCTATACATTAAACCCTCAAGCCTCAATTCTCAATCCTCAACCCTTAATCCCTCAACCCTCAACCCTCAACCCTTAAACCCTAAACCCTCATCCCCTATACCCTCTACCCTATACATTGGACCCTCAACCCTAATCATTTAACCATATACCCTCAAAACTATACCATAAACCCTCTACCCTAACCCCTAATCCCTAAACCCTAAACCATTAAACCATTAAACCCTTAAACCTTCTACCTTATACCCTCTTTCCTCAACCCAATACCCTCAACCCTCAACCCTAATCCCTCAACCCTATACCCTCAACCCCTATCCCTCTCTCTCTATTTATCCATATCACCTCTCTCTCCCCCCTCTCTCCTACCCTCTCTAATTTCCTCTATCTACCCTCTCCCTCTTTCTACATACCTCTCACTTAATCAATCCTTACTACTCTCTCTCTCACTCCCTCTCTCTCTCTCTCTATCTCCCTCCCAATGCCTCTCCATCACTCCCTCTCTCTCCCTATCTCTTAGGTCTCTCCCTCCCACCCCCTCTCTCTCTCATGTCTCTCCCTTTAGCACCCCACCTAGGTAACTCTCTCTCTCTCTCTCTCCCTTTCTCTATCTATCCCTCCCACCCTACCTAGATAAGTCCCTCTCACTCCACCCCCTCTCTCTCAAGTCACTCCCTCTCACTATGTATCTCTCAAGTTTCTCTTTCTCACCCCCCTCACACTCTCAAGTCTCTCCCTCTGGAACCCTACCTACATAACTCTCTTTCTCTCCCTCTCTCTCAGTTCTCTATCTCTATCTCTCTCCCTCTATCCTTCCCACCCTACCAAGCTAAGTCCCTCTCACTCCAACCCATTCTCTCCCACTCCCTCTCTCTTAGGTCTCTCCCTTCCACCCCCTCTCCATCTCTCAAGACTCTCTCTCACTACCTCTCTAGCTATCTCTCTCTCTCTAAGGTCTCTCCCTCCCTCTCTCCCTCCCACCCTACCTAGAAAACTCTCTCTCTCTTAAAATTCTCTCTCCCTCTAAAGACATACATATAATCAGACATTCATACATACTTACATACATACAAGCATAATACATCTGTACATACAATATTACATACATACATACATATAGGTATACATGCATACATACATGACATACAAGAATACATACATACAAATATACAAATATATAAGCATACATTCAATAGATTATCATTTAACACAAAGCAAGACAAAAGATGAGTGTGTTATAACACACTCACATTATGTCTTGCTAGACATGTCTTGCACAAGTACAAAACCATGTCAAAACTAAGATATAACATGAGCACATTA
Source organism: Sequoia sempervirens (assembly GCA_007258455.2). Taxonomy (NCBI): domain Eukaryota; kingdom Viridiplantae; phylum Streptophyta; class Pinopsida; order Cupressales; family Cupressaceae; genus Sequoia; species Sequoia sempervirens. Next base: position 10,091 of record VDFB02089228.1, on the reverse strand, counting down.
TAACGCGCTCATGTTATATCTTGCTTTGGGAATCCCCAAACCTTGGGCTTGGTATTTTCCTTGGAATGCCAACCCAAAGGCTTGGAGGGCCTTCCCAATGTCCAAAGACATGTTTTTGGAAATTCTATAATATTTCACATAATCAGGTTCGTGTTCACCGTCAGGATTGCATGTGTTTTGATGTCAAACAAATCAAACACTTGGGTAATGTTAGGCTCTCTCTTAGCTATCTAACAATGTAATTTTTTTCACTTTTTGACAATGTTAAGCCTTTGATCATAATTTCTTTTGTTTGTGTGTCTCCTTTTTGGAAAAAACTAGTGTTTGGTGTTTTTTTCATTATAAATTAACTGTACATCAAAATTTCAAATAAATTACATTTTTAGAAACTAGAATCCATTCTACACATATTAAAATAAAATTCAATTAGTTTCCAAAATTTGTAGGGGTAGCACAACCAAAATTATATTTTTTAGGAAGTGTCCACTTTAAAAATAAGTAAAAAATCAAATATTCATTGAAAAATTATCAGAAAAATCAAGCATAAACTACATATTGTTAGCTAATTTTTGATTGAAGCGATTTTAAAAATACTAAAAAAAGGTTCACCATGCTAGGTACCCACAAAAGTTGCTATGTTATGTTTTTCTAACAAAAACAATACCAATTTTTGTGGGCCCCTTAATCTCAACCATTTTCAAAATAAGTTGGTAGTTTAGAAAGAAGACTTGGAGCAATACAATCCTTGATTTTGTTGCATCTCAAAATTTTGAGTGTAACTATCTTCAATTTCAAGTCCAAGGTCAATATTTCCTTATTTAAAAAAAAGGTGGCCACTTAAGCCCCCTTTTTTCCCCCCATATTTTTGCACTTACCCTATTAGAAGAAGTGTACAACACCTAGAGATGGATTTCTCAAAGGTCACTACTGGTTTCACTTCCTAGGAGATGGTTTATAGAGTAGAGGAATGTTTCTTTGGAGAGACCCCTTGTGTCCCTACTCCTCACGTCTCCCCTACAAACCCACCTTCGAATGAGGATGATTCTCTCATTATTACCACAAAGCATCTCCTTGCTCTAGATAGGAGGCTCTTGGATCTCATGAATCATTTGAGAAAATAAAAAAACATAGCTAGTGCTGCTAGGCTTGTCAATGAAATGAGATATATGTTAGAAAAGGATCGAGTAGGCCTAAAATTTCTCTGAGGCCTTACCGACATAGTGAAAGCATATGTCCCTTCATACAACTCTAGATCGGGTGTTACTTAAGGTTCTGGGCTTGAGAACTTTGAAAGGAAGATAGGATTATCAATTCCCATGATGTTGGTATGCATGACCAAGAGAGCCCCCTCCATCAATACCACCCTTGTGACTGAAGCACCTCCGACCATCAAGGTAAATAGGGTCCCTTTGGGGTTGAGTGTCATTCCTCCTATTTTTGGTGGTGGTAACTCTAGGGGCAATGTTGGATTTGGTGGTGGAAGCCTTGGAGGAATTGGATGTGGTGGTTCTAATGTCTCTGGTGGCTCTGGCGGTGGTTCTGGTGGTAGTTCCACTGGTCCTATTTCATCATTTAATCCTATTTTGAATGCTCTACTACAAAAATGGGCCAAATGTAGAATCAGTTGGCAAACCTATCACAAGCCAACTCCTAGCATATTTTTCAACCTTTATTTTGTCACATTCCTTTATCAATAGTGATTCTAAACACTCTTATCCCCCAGGGGATGGAGTCCCAAAGTTTGAGAAGTATGGTGGCAAGGGATATCCACAAACACATGTGTTAGTATTCAATGTCATGTGTATGAATTTCTTCAACCATGATGACCTCATGGATAAATTGTTCTAAGATCTCTTAAGGACAACTCTTGAGTGGTACTGTTACTTTCCCAATAACTTCGTATTTTCATTTGATCAGCTTGTGAATTAGTTTCTCCAAAAATTCCAAGTGAAAATCTAGCTAAAGATGGCCTTTTTAGACCTCATCCGATGTAAGTAGGGAGAGCATGAGAAGACAACTAATTTATGTTCTCGGAATCAAGAACTATTTCGACAAATATCTTATCCTTTTACCAACTTAGATGTGTATAATGTTTTCATTGGCAACCTATAGAGGTCTTGGCAAGGGAAATATTATTTAATGAAATACCCTTCTTTTGCACATCTATGTGCCACATCCTGGGAGTACCAATAGACGATTACCTAGTTCAGGGGATCTTCCTCATGCTCCCATCCCTAGGGTAGGTCTTGGTAGCTCTCAAAAACGTAGGTTTGAACCACGAGAGGTTGTCAAGCTCTCACAATGTTTTAGGGTAACAAATAAGGCCAAATGATTTGAACCTTCTTCTCTTTAGGTGCTGCTGGACCTAGGTGGTATACCTATAACAATGAAGCAAACTTGACTTTTGTTTATTTCCTAAAATATTTTACCCAAAATGGAAAATGGGAGTTGATAAATGAGTTTTATTCTGGTGCAAATTGTATAAGAAATATCAAGGCTAAAATCTAGTATGTTCATGTGTAAAAATGAATGAAACTAAACAGTAGAATGGTAGAGACTAGAGCCTTATTGGGTGTGCAGAGTCAAATGAAAGATCTCAAATAAGTAACTTCTTTTTGGAAAATACTCTAATTGTTTGCATATAAATTTGAGTTTATAACTTGTATAAACATGCAAGAATATGATTACCAAGCTCTTCTTAATGATCCAAATGAGATTCCCTAATTACTATGATTGACTAAAAGGATTTAATCTTTCCTGGAAAGAGCAAATTAATCAAACCATATAGATAGAGCAAGTGTGCATTGATAAACTAAAAAATATCCTTGATATATTAGTTTAAATAATTAGAAAACACCTACCTTCAAGACAACTTCAACAATACTTTCAATTAACACAACAAACAATTGATACCAAAAATACACCACCTATTCAAATAACTTCCATTGATACCTCCATTATTTCAAACATGCATCATAGTCTCAGAATTGTAATACATTGTAATTTTTTGTATTATTTATTTGCTATCCCTATCTATCCTCTTCATTCGCTACCAAAATGAGTATTTATACATTGGCTATACGAAAGGATGCATCTTTTCATATTCAAATCCAGGGCAATCAATTCATTTGGGCTTTTACCAATGTTCAATAGACACCCACTGAGGCATCCTGCATTCTCCTCGACAATATATGTCTTCCCGACAGTCAATAAATCATATATCGCTATAATGTCCTACAATTTCACCAACATTTTAATTCTCTTCGATAGTTATCCCTTCAGTCTCAAGTATCATTGTCACTCCCACCAATGCAAACATGTCAGTATGACTTTGTAAGTTGGGCAGACGTTCCTCCGCTTACTTTGTGTCTCTCTGAGATATTTCCTTTGGTCTATTTTCTAATCACTGAGATATAATTATTTTCTTGCTGATGGAAGAACACTCACTGTGACCTTCTTAGCTCTCTCCAATGAAGTCTATCTCACCAATGAATTTTGTTATCAGCGAGACCATCAATATCGCCAAGTCCCTTTACCGACGTAATTCTATCATAGCGACATGGTGCATCAACAAGACTCCCTTGAACTCACCCTGATAACATTATACTACCGACATAATTCACCTCTACTTCATCCGCAAGACTAGATGAGTGCTTTAGGATGCTACTCCAATGAATCTAGTCTCACAGAGACATCTCTTTGTACTTTGATCAGTAAGACACAAATAAGCTCGATATGACTTATCCTTATGACCATTGTCTTGCCGATAGAACCCATTTTGTCATTGTGACTATGAATTGTATCTTCCCAATGTGTATCATCAAATAAAATTTTATCGGTATGACATTCTCGATCTCTTGTCGATAGACTAGAAAAAGACATACGTTAGTATAAAATGCTTTATGGATCGGGGAGACCCTCATCATCTCTTGCCAATATGATTTATACATTGAAATACTTAGGGTTAGATGGATTCTATGGGACCAAATGATGAAAACAAACTAAAATATGGGAAAATATGTTATGCAAAGCAGATTCTTATGCTTATGGTATGGCCATCTTAGGAGACTAATGAGTATAAACAGCCATGAAATTTTCAAAATTTTATAGTTCTAACAGTGGCTCCATCTAGGGATAGATGATTGTGAGATCATTGCAAGGATCTAGACCTCTGGGTGAGCAGACAAAACTTTCAAGGACATGGATTAGTGAGTAGGATGGAATGAATGGAAGTGAAAATGAACATGATCCTATACTACTGTACATGGAAAAATTTATTTTGAATGAAGGAATGTCAGGATTTTCCATGTATTGGCAATTCCTATTCATTTTTATTTCCTAAACTACTGTGCATGGAATTTTTTTTGAGAGGATTGTCAAGAGTTTTCCATGCACTGGCAACCCTTAATCCTCTGTATTCCTCTTTTAAGAGAAGAAGTGCTTCAAAAAAATTCCATGTACAGGCAATTCCTCTTCTTCACTAGTCATGTTTTGTAAGTAATATGAATCTTCTCCTTTCTTGCCAATAACAAGAAAAGGGTCCTAGCCACAAGGCTTCAAATTTCCCATGATTTCCCTTCTCCTGACACCTTTCTTTCCACATTAGCACTAGATCATTTTCTTCAAATTTCCTCTCTTTTGCTTATCTATCAAATAAATACTTCATTTGTGCCTACAACTTCACATTTGGGTTTTGGGTTATTCTTTTTATCTCATCAAGCTCTACCAGCTACTCCATTCTTTCCTCCATTGGTTCTAGAATATCTATATCTTCTTCAAGGATACATTTGTAAACTGGTAACAAATTTTGTAACGGCATCCTAGCTTGTGTTCCATGTACCAATTTAAATGGGGACTTTCCAATCACCTTTTTCATAGTTATCCTATCAGCCCACACAACCATCTTCAATTTGAATCCCAAGCCTTTTTATTCCCACCTAGCATTCTCCTTATGATTTTCAAAAGACTCTTATTACTAGACTCTGCCTGACCATTAGCTTGTGAATGGTAAGGAGCTGCATAAGAAATAGTGATACCATGTGTACTAAAAAATATTTGAATTCATCAGACCTGAAACACATCCCATTATCTGTAATCAATCTTAATGGTGTGCCGAATCTAGTAATAATGTTATCCATTAAAAAATTGATCACAACTTTACTTGTTGCTTGCTTGGTTGGCATTGCCTCTACCCATATGGTGAAATAATTAATAGCTACCAGTATCCACTTATGTCCTCCACTTGATTTCTCTTGTATCTCCCCAATAAAATCAATTCCCCACTAATGAAAAGGGGCTTCAACTTGCAAAGGTCTAAGTGGTAAAGCTCCCTGATACTTCATTTTCCCTGAGAACTTCTGGCATGCTTCATATCTTCTTACATATGAAAAAAAATCACTAAAGACTCTTGGCCAGTAATAACTTGCCCTGAGAATCTTATGTGCAGTTGCCTTTGTAGAATAATGGACTTCATAGACCCCTTCATGCATCTCTCTTAAAACATACTTGGCATGTGACTCATCTAGACATAGCAACAACATCTCGTCCCTATTTTTCTAAAACAAATCACCTTCCATGAACACATATTTTGACGCTTGCAGCTTTAGAGTTCTTTGATTGTAACTTAATCCTTCAGGGCACTTCATGTATCTAAGGTAATACATGATGTTCGTATACCAAGAAGTATGCTCAATACTCGCAATTGCATTTCCTTCATCTTCTACATTGCAAATTTGATTTGCATGAATATTTGTTTATGCCATTAACTTGGCCAAACCCTAACCTCTTACTAATTTGGTGGTTTGTATTTCCATATCAAATTCTTGAATTTTATTAATCCACCCGCATCTCTTTCCAGTTACTTCTAACTGTGTCAAAATATCTTTAACTTTCGCATGAGGGACATAAGCTATCACTTTGGATCCAACAAGATATGGTCTAAAATCCTTTGTGGTTTTACCAATGAAAATGCTTGTTTTTCCATTCTATCATATTTTAATTTTGACCCCTACAATGACTTGCTGAAAAATGACAGAGGCTGTTCATGACCTTCCTCATTCTTCTATAACATAACAACAACTATAGTATGCATTGAAGCAAATGAAAATATTTGAAAAGGTTTTGCAAAATCTGGAGATTTAAGGACAAGGGCTTCCTTGATGGCCTTTTTGATGGATATAAAAGCTTCCAGTGCTGCTACAGTCCAATCTATTTTTTGTTCCTTCCTTAGCATCTTTGATATGGGCTTAATGATTTCAGAAAAATTAGACACATATCTCCTAACAAAGATGATCTATCCAAAAAATGATTGGATGGCCTTGACAGTTCTAGGAATAGGGATTTTATCTATGGCCTCAACCCTCTTAGGATCTATTCTAATTCCCTCCTTTGATACAATATTTCCTAAGAGTTTTCCTTCTATGAATGCAAAATGACATTTTTTAGGGTTTAGATTAATACCATATTCTAAAGCTTTAATAAATATTTTTTCCAGATGTTCTACATGATCTTCAGCCCTTTTTGAATAAGCAGTAAGGTCATCTTGATATAGTATCATTATAGCATTAATCAAGTCTGCAAATGCTACATCCATAGCTCTTTGAAAGTTTGCACCTGCATTTGTGAGACCAAATGGCATTCTCACATAAACGCATGTTCCCCGTGGGGTTGTAAAGGTTGTCTTGTACTGCTTAGATTCTTTGAATTTGGCCTGATTGTAACTAGAGAACTAATCCATCATAGATAATAGTTCACACCCTATTACTTTATGTAGTACAACTTCCATATTAGGTAGAGGATAATTATCATTGAGGGATGCCACATTTATATTTCTAAAGTCTACACATAATATGATATCCTTGTTCTTCTTCCTCACAAGAACCAGGTTCAAAACCCATGTTTGAAAGGAAAATCAGATGCAGAAAAAATTATCCTAACATCAATACCTCAAGAAAGGATGCAGATACACTTTAAAATTTTACAATTACAGTCAAGTTAAGAAGCACCAAGAAACAAATTACAGAAACAGAGTTTTGACAATCACACGAGAACACTGGATATACGTGGGAAAACCCTTACGGGAGAAAAAACCCACCACACCAAGAGAAATCACTTTGTATTATAGTAATTGAGATTACATACAATTTACAGACTTATCTTTCTGGTGTCTATTTATAGCAGGATTCACCATTTACAAAATTGCACAAGAACCTTCATAATTATAGTCCATAGAATAGAATTCTTCCACTGCTTTAATCATGCAACAATCTATTGAATCAACCAACCGATCACCATCAACAATCTCAAAGTATATCCATGTCGAACTCTGTCTGTAGAGCTTCCTCACAGAACTGTCGCAACTGACTATCTTCCAACTGTTCCTATTCGGCTCCTCCTATTCATCCACGAGATGCCACATTAGATAGTCTTACTCGGTCAACAAAATTCACAATGTACTAGCATCTCAGTGAGACACTAACAGTATCGCGCCGATGCCACATAGCCTTCATACTCATGTCGCCAAGAGTCATTGTAGTTGTCAAGATGTTCTATCGAGCTCCATGAGTTCCACTGAGTCACCAAGCAGTCGCCCAGACCTATTGCATTCATCAAGAGATCATAGCAAGTCACCAAAGGTATACCGAAAACAAAATTCATATCGAGCTCCAAAAGATAGTCAGAAAGACATACCAATATCGCCAATAGGTCTCATAGAGCAACATTAGGTTACATCGAAAGCATACAACTATCGGCAAGTCCAAACACACTCGCTGAGACATTATGCCAAACAAGGCAAGTCATACCGAGATTCAATCACTAGTTGACAAGACTTAACACCTTCGCCGAGAGGTTTCTCCGAGATCATTTGTTCACCGAAACCATTAGCAGTCGCTAGGACATACACCTTTCACTAGGACTTCTTCCTGGGACCTTTGAGTTACCCTGATAGCCATCAACTATGGGCAAGACATTCACCATCGCTAAGAGGTTTCTCTGATCGCTTTGAGTTACACCAAAGAATGTTTGAATGTGTCCCCTATCGGCAAGACTTTCACTATTCACTGGGACTTCTCACTAAACCATATGTTATGACGAAGATACCAATAGTATTCCTGTCGGTGAGACATTAGCTTTCACTAAGATGCTTCATCGAGCCGCCGTGTTACATCGAAGATCATGGTCACCAAGAGTCTCCCCAATACACGATTGAATGGATTGTCGGCCAAAGGTCTCCCAAGCGCTATGAGGTCATAACGAACACTCCTTGTCACAGTGATAGACTCAATAGTGCAACCTTTTGGCAAGACTTCTGCAAGGTCACAATGACCTATTCAAAACATAATGAATCAAACTACTAGTTGGCCAGACAATGAAGATGTCATACCAACTTGGCTCTAATGGAGGTTTCAACCTATATTGTTTGAGGCACATATTTCCAACAATCTCCCACTTGATGAAGATCATACATGCACCTCTAGAGCACAACAAAACTTACTAAAAATTATGGGCATTAAGGCCCATCGAACTGGCACACCACCTGAACTTGTCTATGCTCACTGGCTTTGTCAATGAATCTGTAACATTCTCCAGAGTATCAACCTTTTCCAAACTGACCTTTCCATCCTCCACCATATCTCATACAAAGTGGTACTGTAGATCTATATGTTTCATCCTGGCATGGAAAGTAGGGTTCTTTGCTAGAAAAATTACACTCTGATTGTCATAGAAAATAGTTATTTCCCCTACATCAAATCCAATGTTAGAACATAAATGTTTCAACCATACAACTTCTTTACAAGCATTAGTAGCTACCATGTATTTAGCCTCCGTAGTGGACAAAGTGACTACAGCCTACCGCTTGCTCATCCAACTCACTGCACCATAATTTAACATGAAGATGTATCCATTGATGGACCTCCTGTTGTCAATGTCCACTGCCCAATCAGAATCTACATAACCATGAATGCTGAGAGTCCTTTATGATTCAACTGAATTCCCATGGTAACACAAAGAGAAATCTAAAGTACCCTTCAAATATCTAAACACTCTCTTCATATTATCCCAATGCGTTCTTCCTGGATTAGCCATAAATCGACTAAGAACTCCCACTGCTTGGGCAATGTCTAGCCTTGTACAGACCATTGCGTACATAAGACTTCCTATAGCACTAGCATAGGGCACACTGGTCATGTCCTCCATCTCAATAGGAGATTTTGGATAGTCCTCAATAGATAGCTTAGTTCCCTGCATGACTAGAACCACTAGCTGTTTGCAAACATTCATACAAAATCTCTTAAGAACAATTCTGATATACTTACTCTAACTAAGCCATAGTTTTATATTCTTCCTGTCCCTAGTTATCTCCATCCCTAGAATATACCTTGCTGCACCAAGATCCTTCATTCCAAACTTAGTAGGCAACTGAGACTTAAGATCATAAATCATTAGCTTGCTATTTCCTATGAACATATCATCAACATAAAGAGCAATAACAAGTACTTGATCACTTTCAGCTTTATAATATACGCAGTGATCAAATTTTGATCTCACAAATCCCAAAGACAATACAAAAGTATCAAATTTCTAGGTGACTGCTTTAACCCATACAGAGACTTATTTAATTTGCATACCAGTTTTTCTTTACCTTTCTCAACAAAGTGCTTAGGTTGGGACATATAGATTTCTTCTTCAAGATCACCATGAAGAAATGTTTTCTTCATATCCATTTATTCAACCTCTAAGTCATACACTACTGCAAGTGACAATAGAAATCTAATGGACGTCAACTTTGCTACAGGAGAAAAGATTTCCCCATAATCAATTCTCTCTACCTGGGAATAACCCTTTGCAACCAGTCTTGCCTTGTACTTTTCTACACTACCATCCTGACCAATCTTTTTCTTAAATACCCATTTGCAGCCCACAGGTTTTCTACCTTTAGGAAAGGGTACCAAACTCCAAGTTTTATTTTTATCTAATGATGCCATTTCTTCATTCATACTTCCAAACCAAGAACTTAATTAGACATTTTAATTGCTCCTTTATAATTCTAGGCTCATTAGTGCGAAATCAAGGCACAGAATCATCAATGA
>VDFB02089227.1:0-18535 GCA_007258455.2 Sequoia sempervirens | reverse complement strand
AAGATTTTCTTTTAATTCCATGACTTCTGCTTTAGACTGATCAAGATCATCAAGTTCCACCATAAGCTACTATTGAATACCACTAGATTCCATTGTATTCCAAGATTCACCTCAAGTTGTTAAACTTTTGCAGAGGAACCTACTTTGATACCAATTATTGGACTCAAGGAACACTGAGAGGGGGGGTGAATCAATGTTCCACAAGATCTAACAATTTCAATTCTGATCATAAACCATTCACAACATTTAAACTAAAATAGACATGCAATCACATTAAAGAAACAATCAAAACACCATAAAACCAAAAAATTTATGTGGAAACCCTATTAGGGGGAAACCACAGTGGAGATTATTCCACAATCTATATACCCTATTAAAAGTATGAAGAAAATGGAATGCACATGCATTCAGGTACACTGCTAAAAATATGGAAGGCTCATTGCCTTACAAAAATGTTTAGATTACAAAAAAATGTTGAACTGAGAAGATAACATCTACAAATGCCTAGTTTTAGTTTCGATGAAGCTCATGTACCAAATTTTGGACCTCTTGTTTGACTCTGCACTTAGCTCTACTCTGCTCTACCTTAATTCACAATAAATCTCTCCTACTCAAGCAAAGTTCACTCAACTGATCTTCTGATATTTGCACACACATCTGCACTACTCTTCCACACCTATTCGTTCTTCAAAATGAATTAATGATATTATATGTACATATATATATATATATATATCGGCTACCAAGATTTCAATCGCTCCAAGTCAACTTCAAATAAAATATGAAATACAAAATATTCTTCACATGTCGGCTCAAATCATGAGAAATATTTAATGCACACCCACACAAGTCAGCTAGACTATAGCTATGACTCAAGACAAAATGTCCAACGCAAGAAACAATTAAACAATTACTCCTTATACATCCACAACATGCTATATTCACTAAGTTGGCCATAATGAGCAAATAAATAGAAAAACATCCTATCGGATCTCCAAGCTCATGCACCGATTAATTCAACATCACAAAACTTACCAATAAGGTAACATATATGCTTAGCAAACTATCCTAGGGATCCACAACACAAAATGATGAACTGGTGAAGCATACAGTTCGAAAAAATACCCGGATACCCTATGCTTTCTGCTTTTTGTCGGTAATACTTTGTTCTCTACTTTTCCTGTCGGTATGAGAAAATTATGATCTTTGGACTGGAATAATGACTTTAGTTGCCATCAATGGCAACAATAGAAGCCATATGCCAACAAGTCCTAGTTTGGATAAAAACTTGTGTGCCCTAACATGCCATTACATAAAACCTAAAAGACAAACTCAAATGGAGGAATGATGCCCTAGTTTGAATAATATGCAAATGGATTCCTAAGGAATCACAAACAAGAACTATGAATGCCATTAAAATCAACACATTAATATCAAATTATAGGCAAACCAAGCATCAATAAATAAACCCAAGCAATTAATACTTTTTATCATCAAATCAAATGTGAGAAAATAAACCCTGATGACACATATCTTCAAATCATTGAAACCCCCATAAAATAGAGTTGAAATGTCAATGGGTTCAACACACATACCTTTTGAATGAGGGAGAAGATAAAAGCCTACTAAAAGAGAACACCCTCAAACCCAATTAAATCCTTGAATGTAGCCACTCAAATTGCCAATATGATCAGTAATGGGAGAATGGAGGTCACCAAACTTAAAACACAATGCGTAAATGAGGAAACAAAGTAAAAAAAAACCACATAAAAGACCCTTAAAATGATCATAAATTATCCTCAAGCACTGCCACTGACAAGGTATAAATGTAGCAACAAGACCTTTTTCAATCCTCAAAAATATGAAAGGGGGATGAATTTCAGGAAACTTGGAAAGGGCCAGATTCTTCGAAAGGATTGGAATTTAGAAAATCTAGAGCATCCTAGATTCTCTAAAACGCAACATTCCTCGAAAAATCTGTCTGAAGGAAGAATCTTTGAAGGTCAATCCATTCAGAAAATTTCACCTCGAAGTGGAATTTTGGTGAAAGCTTTGGGTCTTAAGAGTACTTTTAGACTAAAATGTTGGAACCAAAGGCACCTCAAGTGTGGATAAAGCATTAGTTCAATCAAGTGAAGCAAAAAGAAAAATTTAGAGGATCCTATCCCTTAAGGGGAAAAGGCCAAACCTAAAGCAAAACCAAATAATGAAAGCAAGCAACAGAGGGTCCCTACCTCAAGTGGGGCATGTGCAGAAAAAGTGAACAAAAAACCCTAGGTTACCTATTGATGAGGTTAGGTTGTTTGACCCAAAATTATTTGTGATCGCAAGGAGAAGGGATAAAATCTTATCATGGATTTGCCATTAGTTATTTTACATAGATGATGTATTATGAAACTTGAAAAGTAATGAGGTTATTATATCTAGAAAGAGGGAATGGGAAACCATAATGGTCATTGAAGATAGTATTATGAAAAGGAATGCCTTCTATGAGAGCCTTATGATGAAATTGAATATCCTTTCGAAAGAGATTTTGCAAAACTAATGGATTACCAGAATGGTGATTTCAAGGTAAAGGTGAAGGAGTCTATTGAGAGAGCACAAGCTCTCTTAGAAAAAAAACCTCGGGCTATGGATATTCTAGAGTAGCCTGTAGAGGTGCAAGAAGAAGATGTCCAAGTAGCCAAGGTAGAACAAATGGATGAAAATGTTCCTAATGATGAGGAGGTGGAGAAGTTCCCTCCTCCTAATATTGAAGATACTCTTGTTGGAAAAATAAGTAAATTTATCTATTTATTATCATTGATGTCACCATGTTGGTAGTATGCTAGTAGTTGGGTCTGGTACTCTTATACCGGTGCTTATCCTCTTCGATGGTTGGTCTAGTATTTTTTGTTGCCCATCCGATATTCTAGTCTGCACTTCTTCATGGATGATAATCTCTAGTTGTAGTTTTGGGAAACTATTGATGGATGTTAAAGGTTTGCATGATCAAGATATTTCATGCTTTGGTGCTCGTACAACATAGTAGCAACCAATAGGTTGATTGTTGCCTTATTGCATTGAAGATTATTCCTGGCCGACTTGTTAAGTTAATTTTGGTTTGATGTGAAACCTTATGTGCAACCTATTTCTTGGTCTGAGCCAACATGATGAAATGTGCTAAAGATTTTTTTGTGTGTTTGGAAATATTTTGTGAACTATTGGATCTGACATAATAATGGTTAAAGTATTTTGAAACTAATTTGTGGAGCTAACCTAGTTAGTTCTTGCGATGGTGATTGGGTATATATATAAGTATATGGTGAACAGTTTAGAAGAGTGAGTAAGTGCGAATGGGTGTGTGCGAATATCTGTAGTGAGTTTGTAGGAAAGTGAAAGAGGAAATAGTGAAGAAGTATTGAATGTGAAGGTGTGATCAGAAAGCCAACAGTTATGAGCATATTTGGAACTGTATCAGCACATGTTAGGTACATCTTTCCAGTTCATTTTTGGGCTGTAAAGCCTTTCTTTTGTACAATTTTTATGTAGGTAGTGAGCATCTTGTTGGATAGTTAGTCCTTTTTGTAGGTAGTGAGCCTTTGTACTTGGACAGTGAGCCTCCCTTTTAAAATACTATATAGTGTGAGTTAACCCTCACTGTGGTTTTTCCCTTATTGGGTTTTCCACGTAAAAATTTGGTGTTCATTGCATTGATTTACTTTCTGTTATTTATGTTTCATGCTTATATTTAATAACATAATAGTGTGGTTGAAGATTTGATAAGTGATAAATTTTTAAGTTTGAATTTGTGTGACAACTGATTCACCCCCTTCTCAGTTTTCCTATGCCTATTTAACAATTGGTATAAGAGCTCTTGGTTCCTATGGTAAAGTCTAATAGCTTGAAGGAGATCCTAAAGATGGAGATAATAAATGACAAAGGAGAAATCCAAACTACTATTAAAGATCTTGATAAAGTGGAAAGAGAAAACAAATATTTGAAAGAGAATCTTGATGAAAAAAATGAATGTGCTCAGAAATTGAAGGAACAATTGAATTTTTTTAAGGAAAGACACATAGAAGTAATTGAATAGCTAAAACAAGAGATAATCAGAATGAAAATGATAGTAGAAGAAAATAAAAGGATTGAAGAATGTTTGAATACAATGGTGCATAACAAGTCTAAAGAATGTTCTAGACTCAAGTAGGAGATAGTAAATTTGAGAGTGAAATTAGAGAAGGGTAAAATCTTTGAAAATGATTTCAGATCTAGCTTTGGTAAACTTGAAGAACTACTTGCAAGAAAAAAACCATGTAAGACAAAGTTGGCTTTGGAGCTGATACCAGTGAATGTTCTAAAGATGTGAAGAAGAATCAAGGTAAGAGGAAGTAGAGAAGGAATTTTGCAAGATGACTTCCTGTGAAATAACCTAATGCACAAAGGTACCCCTCTTTTGATGGTGTTTTCTTTTCTTGTAAAAAATATGGTCATAGAGCAACTAATTGTAGAAGTCAGATAAACTAGTTTTTTGGCTCTCTTTCTAGAAAATGTTTTGAATGTGGGAAGTTTGGAAATAAGGCTACATAATGTAGATCTCAAGTAAGTTTGATCAATTGGGTAATGAGAAATAGGTTTGATGAAGGTAGAAGGAATCAATTCTTTAATGGCTACTATTATGCCTGAAATAAATTCAGACATAAATAAAATTAGTGTAGATTGAGGAATAATGGTGGACAGTCTAATCAAAAAGGTGTGATCTGTTATAATTGCAATAAACCTGGACATGTATCCAAAGTTTGGAAGAATAAGAAAGGAAAGAAATATACTCTAGAAGAGAAGAGTGAACCGGTAAAGAAGATTAATAAAGAAGAGATGAAGAAAGAGATGGAGAAGAATTGGAAGAAGAAAGAAGAAGAAGAAGAAGAAGAAGAAGAGAAATATGAGACTCCTGACTTGTCTGTACCCTCATCTAGTACAAATGACTTATTCAAAATTTAGACCTACCATGGTCTTAGGGGGAGCATTATTAGAAGATCATAAAAAACACTAGAAGAATGGTGTGTCAGAGGTTGGCACGTGGTTAGAATGAAGAATGCTTGTTCAGAGGTTTTGGAAGAAGAACTAGAGAAAAATATGTTGGTATGAGGATTTACAGACCATTTGAAGGTTTCCTCTACTAAATGAACTATGTGTTTAGCATCTTTTTGTGTTTTCTATATTTAATGCACTTAGGTCAAACTCGATGGTGGATAAGTAGAAATTTGTGATGCTTTTTTGGTTAATTATGTATTAGAAATCATTGGAAAGTGCTTTGAAGAATTCTTGAGTGTGCTCGAAGTGTTTCTGAAGGGAATTTGAAGATTGATTTAGGTAATCTAGAAACCCTCTCTCTATTTGCATAAGAAAAGTAGAAAATTGAAGAAGTATCGTTGAATTTCAAGAAAGCCAAGAAATGGATAGTGGCTAGTGTGGTGTTACCTCTCTAAAGCTAAAAAGGGTTGAAGTAGAAGAATACAATCATAGGAAAATGAAGGAAATTGAACTAGGGTTGAGCGAAGTCAAATTACAAAATATAAAAACCCTATGGATGGAATTGTGGAGTGAATTTCCATGGGTTTCAGATAAGGAAGTTATCTTGTTCTTATTAAACTATCTTAAGGATGAAAACATTGTTTTGGACAAACCCTACTTGATCTCAAAGGAAGGAATTGTAGTGATCACTGGATTATGTAGCGTTGGAGAACTTCCTAGAAAGAAAACTATGAAATATAAAGATGTGGTGGAGATGACTGGAATTGGTAGAGATTAGAGAGCATTGTTGATTGATAAACTTGTTAATTCAGCTATTAGGTATATTGCATATGGTATCTCATAAAAAAATTATTTCAGGAATCGTGAAAGCTCAACTTCGGATATTGTCATATAGATTGCACACATGATGGTTAAGGAGAATAGACAATTTGATTTATGTAGCTTGTTACTTGAGAATTTGCATGAAAATATTCAAATGTTATTGGTTGAGAATTATTCGTTTCATTTCGGATCCTCGTTGGTATGCTTGGTGTTTTACTTTATGAATTCTCTACTGAGAAAAGATAATGTGGTGTGGAAATTTGGTATCCTTATTGGAAAACAAGTTTACAAACAACTAGAGTCTTTGGAATATAATGAAAATATGTGTAGATCATATTTCTCATCCTTGTGAGAAAAACCTTGCTCCAGTATATCTACATTAAGTCAATTCAAAGTAGGCTCTTCATCTAGGAAAAGAGAATTGGATGTTGTTATCAGTGATTCCCCTCCAGAATTGAAAAAGAGAAAGGAAATGGCTAAAGACATCATTGATATTTAAAATGAGAAGGAGAAAGAATCACTGACTGATACTGAATTCCCTGATCCTGATGATATCCATTCTATGATAGTTGAAGGAAAAATGAAGAAGATTGGTGAATTATAGGATGTTGCCTCACCTATTGATAGACTAAAAATTGATGATGCACTAGTAGATCTACTTTAGAAAGGTATTGAAGTATCTATTGTTTTTGATTTCTTTCCAGAGAATCTAATTGAGATTGTTGAAGAAAAGATGTTGCTTGAAGGTCGAGAAGGACGTAAGATGGGAATCGTGGCTGAAAGAATATGTAAAAAGGCTACGTAGAGATTGTCTGGATTCATTGTAGAAACTAAGAAGTGTGTTAAAGAAATTTCAGATGTTTACAAGTATTGTCTTTGGTGGCTACTATTGTAGATAACTTCAGAAGCAGAATTGAAGTGATTGTACTTGAGGTGAATGAGATTGGAAAGAACTTTGACATATTTGAAGATAAAGAAGGGAAAAAAAGGATAAGATTTGGTGAACTTCAGGCTGAACTGATCATTACACAAAGATAGAAAGATGATGCAACAAAGACCTTCTAGCTTCTTAAAGAAATTGTTGAAGTCCGGTTAGAGCATCTTTCTAGAATTCTTGTTGATGCTGAAGATATTGAGAAATTTTTTTCTAATGTAGATTGGTCACCCTCTTTTACTCTATTGAGATTATTGGAAAGTACATGCACAAAATTGGAGTCCTGTTGTTTTTAACTAGAAGTTATCTAGTTCTCAAAGAATGGTATAAGAAGGTGTTTTAGGTGAAGAGTGACATCTTCACTTAATTTCTACTTTCTTAAATGATCTAGATTGTTGGAATTTTTTAAAAATATTTTCAAAATTTTGATGTCACCATGTTTGCACTCATTTTTGGTACCCTTTTCCATTGATGTCAAAGGGCAAGAGAGAGTTGGAATGGAGAGTGTTGGAGATAGTGGAGAAAGAATTTTTCTTGTCCACATGTTGCCATCAATGGAAAAGGGGGAGATTGTTGGAAAAATGAGTAAAGTTATATCATTCATGTCACCATGTTGGTAGTATGCTGGAATTTGGGTTAGGTACTCTTATACTGGTGCTTATCCTCTCTAGTGGCTAGTCTAGTATTTTTGGTTGCATATTTGGTATTTTAGTCTGCACTTCTCTATGGATGACAATCTCTTGTTGTGGTTTTGGGAAACTACTAATGGATGTTAAAGGCATGCATGATTAGGCTATTTCATGCTCTGGTGCTCATACAATGTAGTGGAAACTAATAGATTGATTGTTTCCTTGTTGTGTTGAAGATTATTCTTGGCCGACTTATTAAGTTAATTTTGATTTGATGTGAAATCTTATGTGCAACCTATTTCTTGGTCTGAGCTGACATGATGAAATGTGCTAAAGATTTTTTTGTGTGAACTATTGGATCCAACATAATAATGGTTAAAGCATTTTGAAAATAATTTGTGGATTTGACCTAATTAGTGCCTGCAATGGAGATCAGGTATATATATAAGTATATGGCGAACAATTTAGAAGAGTGAGTAAGTGTGAATGGGTGTGTGTGAATATGTGCAATGATTCTATAGGAAAGTGATAGAGGAAATAGTGAAGAACTAATGAATTTGAAGGTGTGATAAGAAAGGTAGTAGCTATGAGCATATCTGGAACTATATCAACACATGTTAGGTGCATCTTTCTAGTTCATTTTTGGGCTGTAAAGCCTTACTCTATTTTGTACAATTTTTCTGTAGGAAGTGAGCCTCTTGTTGGACAATGAGTCCTTTTTGTAGGAAGTGAGCCTTTTTACTTGGACAATGAGTCCTTCTTTTGGTAGTGAGCCTCCTTTTTAAAATGCTATATAGTGTGAGTTAACCCTCACTGTGTTTTTTCCCTTTTGGGTTTTCCATGTAAAAAAATGGTGTTCATTGTGTTGATTTACTTTCTATTATATGTGTTTAATGCTCATATTTAATAACAAAATAGTGTAGTTGAAGATTTGATAAGTGATAAAGTTTTAAGTTTGAATTTGTGTGACAACTGATTCACCCCCCCTTTTAGTTGTCCTACGCCTTTTTAACAACTCTTGATTCAAAGACTCCCCAAGATAGAATTATCTAATGGTAGTATGATGAGAAGAATGATGATGATCCTAGGATCAAGGATTGTAATGAATTCCTTGTTGATGATGAGTTTTTACAATATATGGAATTTAAGAAATTTATGGTTTAGTAGAGAAGCCAAGAAATAAAAGAGAGGCTTGAAATAACAAGGGCTAATGTTGATCCTTCTAAACAAGGAGAGGCTGAAAAGGTAGAGGAAGAAAATATTATGGCTGAGATTGCAACTATTACTCTTGCTGAAGCTAGGAAAATTGTCTTAGATAGTGGAATTATGTTACTACCAAGGTGCACTATCACTTCATCTATTGCATTTGATGCAATAAGAAGATACCCTCAAGCTTCTATATCTAGGAGGAGATTGAAAAAAAGTGTTTGGATCTGGATATAGTTCGAAGTTGAATACTATTGCAATATGGTCCATAACATCCAATACTAGAAAGCATGAGGTTGCTAGGCCTATGGAAGAGGTCATGGGTTCCTTGATGGTAAAGAGGGCCACATATATAACACCTGTCCAAACAGCTCAATTAACTACCCATGTTGCAATGCTTAGTGTAGACATAGCATAAATTTCTTAGAAGAAGTATGATTCCTTGGTGAAGGAGTATAATAAGGCCTTGTATGAGATAAGTAACATGAGAGCCATTGTTCAAGCTAGAAATTCTATGATGACAATCTCTTTTACAACCTCTTCTCCTTAAGACTTGTCTACACAAGACAGGGAGACATTGGCCTTGAGGATTGATGAATTAAAAAATCAGCTAAAGGAGGAAAAGGAGAAGGAAAAGAAGGCAAAGCTAGAAATAGTTAAGGTGGAAAATGACATCTTTGAGGATGTATTGAAACATAGAGTGATCAGATTGGTCAATAGAGCTGATGATGTGTGGGTAGCCTAGAGGAGTATTCATTAAGCAAATACAAGGTACTTGCAAGTTTGGGAAGCCTTCAAAAATGAATGAAGAAAATGGAGTAATAGAGTAGGTTCTTTAAAATAAATGATGCTTAAAATGAAGGAAGATCCATAGGAACCTACTAATATCCTTAAAATATTGCAAAATATTGACCTAGTGAATGAGATAAGAACCTTTCATGGAGAGCTAGGTATGCAACTCAAAAATAAGCTGAATGTATTCAAAGAAATGGAGGAACATGGTATGCCTGTGATATTGAATCACAAAGGTGAGTTACAACAATTTGATACATGGACGAACTATTTGGGAGAGCTTCTCACATTGGCTAAGATGGCATTGACTGTGGTTGATTACACCATGCTGAATTCAAATGTTTACATGATGGTGGAGATTGAAACAAAAAAGGATACTTTTATTAGAGAGGCCAAAGCCTTAATTGATGCAAGATATATCCAACATAGTGCAAAAGAGTAGAGTTTATTGGATGTGAGTGGCCTAGTGAAGAGGAATACATCACATGGTTGGAGAAATATATTGAATGAGCTTGCAGGAGGTAATAATGGATATGGTGAATAACATATAGGAGGGAACAATGCATAGCCTAGAAATAGTACAGATTAGGATTTCATTAAAGTATTGCAAAAGATGTTGTTCCCTCCTCAACATGAGAAAGGTGGCACAAATGCTAATGTGCATATATCAATTTTATATATTTTATTTCTTTTTCTTTATTTTTAAATTTTGTTGATTGGATATGCACGAGAAAAACACTTTTTGATTGCATGGAAGATATTTGGGAGCTATTGTAACAAACAAATGATGCCTTTTGATGGTGGGACTGAATCTCCAGCAATGAATGAGGACTACTTTCATCTCATGCATCTTCAAACCATCTAAGAGCTCAAATGTAACTGAAAAAGGAATTATGTTACAGTGCTCCAATAAAATAGTGACATGTGTGCTTTCTAGCCTGAAGCTTGTTTTGCTCCTTTGTTTCTATAAGAAGGAATTCAAGGACAGAAAGCAAGGGGTTCATTGTATTTCAATTAAGGCAGTGAATTGTAGAAAGGAATACTGAGAATGTTTTTATTTTTTGTCTTAGGTTCTGAGTCTATTGTTACATATGTAATTTTGATAACAAATATAGCAAATACAATACAAAATGATGTCAATCCCATGGCCATTTTCTCTCCTCTATACTTGTTCTATGAGCTATGTATAAATATAATCAAGGAAATTTTTGTTCATCTGTATTGAATTCTAGTAGATGTATGATTTTTTTCTTGCTTGTTAATTCAATGAATTAGTGTAAACACTTGAATGAAATTGTTGATTCATATGAATTAGGTGCTAGGATAGCCAGAAGAAGTAATGGTCTAGAGTATAATGTGGAGGTGTTGTAATGCAGTATTTTCCAAGCTTACATGATGCTATATGTGAAAATATTATCTAGTTGCAAAGGTTCATATTGAATCCATGTTTAAGATAAGGCACTGGTATGAATAAAGTATTCATAACATAGTTACTGGGTCAATTCATCAGCCAATCACTCTTTATTTACAAACCTTTCAAATGAGTTACCATTGTAGTTATGTTGAGTTACATTATTCTCATATTCCAAGTGTAGTATATTACTAAAATACTTGCCAACCTTTTGATATACTGCATTGTTGAGTGATTATATCATAATTATCTATTGTTTACAATGTATTAAATATTGGTTGCATAAATTCTTGAGTATACATTGTGGGATTACCCTCCTAGGTTTCATAGAGCCCAATGTGCAGGAGTGAAATTTTTGCATTTTTTACTCATTTGTTGGTGAATCTGTTTAGATTACTAAATATTGGAAATGGAAAAGTTCATAGGTAATTATGAAGATCAGCTTGGTTCTTAAAAAAAAATGAACAAACCCTTGGAGTTTAAACATGGGAAAACTGGTTATGCCAAATGTATACATGGATGTTGACCTTTTGAGATCAGTGGCAATAAGTTATGATCTAATCTCTAGGGTTGTAATGACCTATGATGACATAGAAATAGTTAAGGTCACTAGGGATGAAATAGCTGGGGTATTCAATCTAATTGAGTGGAGTGAAGATATGGTTCAGATTGATGAGAAAGAACTCATAGTTGAGTATGAGAAAGTCAAGCACACCTTTAAGATCTTAGTCTTACAACATTTTCTAGCATCTACAAAGGGATAGGGGAAATTCATCTTAGGTCCATCTATAAGGAGCCTTTTCGTATACATTACTTTGTGACATACTTCCAAAGTAATTTCTACTCTTTATGCTAGATTGTAGGGTTTGAATCAGCTACAAGCATGCCCATGGAAAAGATGTATATGGCTTCCCACATTCAGCACCCTACTTGCAATACACTTTACAACTTTGGCTCATATTTGGCTAACAAGATACATGAGGGCTTGATTGCATTGAAAAATGGAAAGGATGGGGTAAGATTCTATGGGTATTCTTTATTCATGTACATGTTTCTATACAAGGGAGCTACTTTCTTTGGCAAGGATATGACATTAATCAAAAAGGAGGGTGTATGGACTTACCTATCCAATGTTGAACTAGGCTCTTGGATAAGAATTATCACCAGTCTAGTTTTGTGGTGTTTAAGAATGTTTTTTCTTCTAAATTGAGGAGGTCCCTGATTATTAATATGCCACAAATCGCTATAGCTTTGAATTATTTATTGAGGCCTAACGAGAGGAGGCCTGATTTAAATATTGAGCATAATTGGGGAGATGTGATTCCAGACCCCACCTACACAATTCTTATAGTTTATGGCACAAGGATGGCACTACATATTATTTTGAGATATGTGCCATTGAGATTTGGTTTCCTTAAAGTGATGCGGTAGTTATGAGATTTAGAGGATAACCACTTGAAAGATCAAAGGAAAGGAACCTTTTCCCTACGTATACTATTTTCTTTGAATTTTTCATGAATGATGGAGGATGGAGAAAGATCATTGATGTACTCAAACTATTTGGGATGGAGAGGGTTAGAGCAAGAAATCATGATCCTGAGGGTTTCATGGAAGGAATTAAGGCCATATTCAAAATCTCTAGGTTCATCAATAACTTCCACTTTCTTGAGGATGTAATCAAGAATATTTTTTTATTTTAAAAAATAAGATGATAAAAAATAAAATGGATTGCATTCAACAAGTTGGAGAAGGAAATGTAGGTGAATGACCCACACATTTGAGCTCTCAAGAATATTAATGATGAAATTCAGAGGATTGAATATGTATTCCAAAAATTTTAGCAAGTGATGGGGAGGTTGAAAGAAGAAAGGATAATTCAATACAAGAGGAAATCTATGGTTGGAGAGGAACTAGGTAAGGGAAAGGCCCATAAGGTGGAGGAAAGGCCTATTTACTATCCCCTAAAGAGGATAAATGTATTTACAAGGAGAAAGGATAAGGAAAAGGAAAAGAAAATAGTAACCACCTCTTCCCAACAAGAGGAGCCAAGAATGCCTTCACCTGTACATGAGATACCACCATTTTCTCCCATAAGGTCTACCAATCCTATAATTATTGAATTAGATTCACCACCTAGGTAATCATCACCACCAAGTCAACCACCTTCAAAGAAATAAAAGGTAGAATCAAGTGGTTTTGTGGACTATCCGGAGGACTCTGAGGATGATATTCTTGTTACTAAGGAGGAAATGTAACAAGGCATGCCTTCTCCCCCTAGGGAGATGGCACCATAGAAAATGGGCCTCAGGCTGAGCAAAGTGGACCTAACTAGCATGAATAAAACTGATGGTGTAATTACAAACTGAAATGGCACTATTGAAAGAGAAGATGCAAAATATGTAGAAAAATGTGCCAATGCAATCAGACTCTATTTCTTCCCCTTCACCTCAATAATAAATGCCATTTGGCTCTATTCCTATCCTAGAAGTTTCATTGGAAATTGTGCCTTACAATATGGGAAATGTTTCTATAGTGGTTGAAGAACCAAGCACTTCAGGTGCACATCAGATAGAGGAAATTAGTAGGGAAGACTTGCTTGAGAAGTTGAAGACCTATGAAGCAGATGTGGAGGTATTTTAGTTTCCTTCTCTTTCTTTATTTTATGATTTTCTTCTCTAAGGCTTGGTGTACATGGAAAAAAATTGGAAGCACATGGATAAACTATTGCAACAAATAAAAGGTTCCTTTTGGAAGGTGGGACAAATCTTCATCAACAAATGCAAATGGTTTTTGTCCCACATGATATTTTCCCTCCTTGAATTGTAAATGTAACTGTAGTAGGGAATAATTTTTGCATTTGTCTAATGAGATTATGACATCTATGCATTCTATCCCAAAGCTTGTTTTCTCCTTCATTTCTATAAGAAGGAATTCATGACCAGATGTATAGGTTGTTGATTGATCATAGGGAAAATTTTGTGATAGAAGATACAAAGAATAATTTAGAGTTTCATCTTAGGTTTTGAGTCCATTTGATATGAAAATGTAACTTTTGATAACAATACTAGCATTTTGAATATAGAATATGGTGCAAACTTGAATCCATTTCTCTCCTGGTATATTCATTACATGAGTTATTAATAAATGATCAAGGGTTATTTCATTAATATTCATTGTGTTTCAATGAATGTATGGTTTTTTCCTTGTTTTAATTCAAAGAATTAATTATTATTTTTGGATGAAGCTATGTTGCAAGAACGGAAAGAATAAAGGTTTTTACATTGATGTCAATTGGTCAATTGGTTATCAACTAATTAATTTTTTCATTAGTGTCATGGATACAGGTCATTGGCTGTATATATTGAGGATATTGAGAAAATTGTAGTGGTGATATGTTACAGATGTTCAATGGTTGCTCTAGGTTTTTCTTTGGGATGCGCTCCTATGTTTATGTGGTTTAGATATGTTGATCATGGTTGTTGGAAGCTACCATATGCATATTTTTGGTTGTTGATTCATTGTATAGTGCGAGTTGTGTTCACCAGTTGTGAACTATGGCTTTTTGTGTTTCTCGTTGAGGTCTGGCATTGTTAAAGTCTTATGACTTGTAGTTCTAGAGTTGAGTTGTTTTGATTGCATTGAAGATAATTTTGGTATCTAGCAGGTTCATGCTTAATTATTCTATGTGTTTTACACTAGTTTGGTTGACCTTGTGTGAAATAATAACTTTGGAGTTGATTAAGTGTGTTGGATCTATTTGGGTCCTTATGAAGCATGTGTTTGGATTGCCCTCATTATAATTCCACCATAGGATGTTTTGGCATTGACCTAATGTTAGAACTATAATTTTTTGAAAATTTTATAGTTATTTATACACATGAGTTTCCAAATTAGTCCTTACCATAAGCACAAAAATCCTCTCTTCATAATATTTTTGCTCATACTTTGCCATGTGGTCCCATAAAACTCATCTAGCCCTAAATATTTCACTGTATAATTCATATCGGCAAGAGATGGTGAGGGTCCCCTCGATCCATGAAACATTTTTTACTAATGTGTATCTTTTATAGTCTATCGGAAAGAGTTTAGGAGTGTCATACCGATGTGATTTCATCTACAGACAGATATCGGCGGGATGTAATTCATTGTCTCAGCGACAAAAAGATCATATCAGCAAGAAAGTTGTTATCAGAATGAGTCATAACGAACTCATATATGTCTCACCAACCAGCACATAGAAAGACATCTCAATCAGACTAAACATCATCAGAATGAAGTCTTATCAAATGCATCTAGTCTTGTCGACAAAGCATAAAGGGATTCTATCAAATGACTATCGGCATGAAGTCATGTAGTCTTGTCGACTCATATGTCACGCCGATAGGATTATGTGCGTAAAGACTCAATAGTATGAATTAATTATTGGTGAGACTAATTTAATCAAAGAGAAATGTGAGATTCATGCCAAAGTGTTGTTTCATTGGAAAGGAAGTGATTGTGTCTCAACGACTAGAAAGAATCAAGGGGTGTATCTCTATAAGACATAATATAATCTATGGAACATCTCCCTGACTTAAAGATGTCACAGTGATATACACAAAACCAAGAGGATAGCTATCAATGGTACTCCAAATGTTGATGAGACTACGAGACATTAGAGAAATATATAGTTTATAGTAGTTGATAAGAATTAAGGTATCAAGAAGACTACAAGATGTTTTGAAGAATGGTTTAATGAACGTTGTTAAAAGCTATTGCCTAAGATTTGAAAATGTCTCGCCAACAACACTATATGATGTGACACTGTAATTTTCAAAAAAGGACTTACTGCACTTGTGTTCCAGCTAACACATTAATGGTGCGACTAAGCATAATAAGGAGAACTCAATTAGAAACATTGGTGTTGAATTGATAGCAGAATAATCAGAGAGGTGAACGAAGAACCAGGGCATTCTCTTAGTCTACAGGTTTCGAGCAAAATACAGTAAGTCATTTGTGCCTCAGTTCCTCTAATTTTAACTTCTATAACTTTTGAAGAATGGAGTCCCCTAGCTCAGGAAAATTAAAAGGCAGAAAACCTGGTGAAAGAAGTCAACCTAGGGGAAAGAAACAAAAACCTAAAATAGAACATGAGGGCATTGAACGAAGATTAAATCAAGACCTCATTGACTAGTTACCTGGCTCTTGACCTAAAGCCAGATGATCTACTCAGCTTAGGGTAGAAATAGATAAACTGGATGATAAATGTAAACACATAGGAGATGTTTGGACTTCAATAAGGGGGTATGAATTGTTTAATTTTCACTACAATCGAAGAAATAATTTTGAACAATTATGCAACCCATGGAGGCTTAATTTGGTTAAACTGGTGTGCCCTAATGTATTTGTAAATGTAGAATTGGTAAAATTGTTAGCTGATCATTATAACCCCAAACTCAAAGCTATATGTGACCCATCCAGGAAGCCACAAATACACTTATCAGAAGAAGCAATAGGGGAAGTTTTCAATTTGGACGGGGTTTGCAATGAAAAAATAATATGTGAAGAATTGGAAATGGAGTTCAGGAGAATGGACACAATCTATAAGGGTTGGAGGTTGCCAATTAATAGGATTAGACAAAGTGGCAAACCAGTTCCTTTATAGGATAGTGATGGACTTCCTTTTCATGTTGAATTATTTGAACCTTATATGAAATATACTTATTTCTCAGTGGGCCAGGTATTTGGAATCAATGTCCCTAAGTATATGTCAATTATTCCTGTTATAATTTCCGTAGATATCTAGTACCACAACTCTAGGCCATTTGACTATGCCTCATATATTTTTAAGGGGCTTGATTCTCGATTGATGGCAATCAAGGGCAGAATTTCTATTTCTCATCTCAGGCATTATTCATTATTGATGCATATGGTGTTATATTTTGGACAGGAGTTTGGATTATGGCCTCCGGAGATGAGGATTTATCAATTTAATAAAGAAGGTGCAGCATTACCTATTCAATTGTGGACTGTTGTCTGGGACAGTAGGTTTTCCAATTCTAGTTTTGTTCATTTTGAGGAATATTTTGTAAAAATATTGTACAAATTATACCATCATCCATGTGGTTATTCTTTATCCAAAGAGATAAATAGATTTCTTCGGCCAAAGGATTTCAATGGGCCAATTGATCATAATTGGGGAGATTGGTATTGCTTGGAGGGAGCTACTATGATTAGAGTTTATGGGTTTGAAGATGCCCCATTCATTTTGCCAAAGACAGTCCCAAACATAATTGCATATTTGGAGATTGTCAGACAGATGGATTATTCCAGTGTTATGAATCTTAGTTCCTTTGGGAAGCAGGATTTCATGGCTAGTACATTATGCTTTGGTGATTTTACTGTGTTGGCCAAGGAAGGATACAATTTGATCCTTGATAAACTGTTGTAGTACAAGATGAAGAGAGGACCACCCAGAAAGAACTTTGACCTAGAAGGGTATATTAATTATGCTAAAATAAGGATAAAATTTGGAAGGTATCAACATGTGCCCTATCACTTTGATGATATGATCCGGAATTTGGATGAGGAAGAAGAAAATATGGTGGTTGAAAGATATAATCAAAGGTTACAGGATGCAAAGTTGTCTTCTAGGGAGGAGGCATCTGAAGATAATATGCCACAAGGTCAACCAAGTAAAATATCTAGATTAAGAACTCAATATTATATTTTCCCTACCAGAGAATTGAGTATTAAAGAGAATGAAGAAGAAGATGCAAGGCATGTAGAATATAGATCATTTGTGTCAAATGATAAATTTGTTAATTCCCTAGAGTTTAAAGCATTTTTGTATAAGCAAAAGGGAAAAGAAATAAGGGAAAAGGTTGATAATATTACTATAGTTAATAAAGAGAAATTTCTGAACAATTTATGGAGGTTTTTGGATGAGGAGATGATGGGTATGACTCCTGAAAAGGGGAGGAAAATGTTGGAAAATGCTAGTGTCGTGATCTTCCCTAGGCTTGATCTCAATTCTACACTAATCTTTGATAGTTTCTTAGAAGACAGTAATGCTACACACAAGCTTAGCCAAGAAAAGGTAACAGAAGTGTACGTAGGATCTAAATACAATACAGATGAAGGATCATTAATGAGTTGGGCCTTATATCCACCCCATAGGAAATTAGTAGTTATTAACACTAAAAAAGCATTTGGGCATGTCATGAATTTAAAGGTTGGAGAAGCTGATCCTGTCGCTACCACAGAAATTGGAATAAATGTTGCAAAACTAAACAAAGCCCAAATTCAGATGTTGATTAAGGAGAGAGAGATCTACAAAAAAAATAACGAAAGGATGTTCAGAGAAAATGATCACCTAAAAGATTTGTTAGGTGTTACTATGAAGTCACCCAAGCTGCTTACCCAAGGTGAAAGCTCCCAGTTAAAAGATCATTGGGAAGGATCAAGTGCTTACTCTGAAGGAAAATATGATGCACTTGTGGTAATAATCAAGAAAAGGCAGGCCAGTTTGACATCTTGGTTGAATAAACTCTAGGGAAAATATTCACATACCCTTGCTGCATTAAAATAACATGAAAGGATGGATGGATAGATTATGGAGAAGTTTCAAGAAACAAACCAGAGAGATGTTTCTAATAGTGTAGCAATTGAAGCTGTAGATAATTTTATGAATAAACATTGAAACTTCTTTGAAGAATTACAAGGGGATGCACAGGGATTGATAGATGC